>OY977946.1:25753574-25976074 GCA_963854355.1 Epinotia brunnichana | reverse complement strand
AGAATACATAATCGTTTACAAAACTCAACGATATTGAATATTTAAATTTTAATATTTCGCTGCACATGATAAAGTACTTGCAGTTTTTTTTTAATTCTATTCGCATTTTGTTTCAAGCGCTCGCTCTGAGTTGTAGGAACGTTAACTCAGAGCGAGTAACTAAGTTCTAACGAACAAGTGCGTTTAAAATAACTGAACCGAAGTGAGTCTTTAGGCGGCGGGCCTCTGAATATTATTTATTTATTTATGAGACATACAGACGGACATGACTTGTAAATAGGTACATAGTATCATGTGTAAATCAACAATCATATGTCTAAGTAAATTATTTTTAGTAGTATTTTGCCATTTTCGTGAAAAATAGAAAAAACAACATTTAAAAAAAACATTCAAAATCAAACGAATAAAGTAGCTAACATATTTGCGTGAGCCGAACTCATTCTTATTCCAACTTACATTATATTCTATTCACGCTTACAAAATGGGCAAGCATTTATTTTCATTTTCTTAAATTAGGTTACTTAAATAGGCTACTATTTAAGTTTTTTTCTTTCCTTTTACTAAGTTTCTAAGTATTGTAATATATTACACTATGTGATTTGCACTGCATAAAAACACTATTCAGTATTAAATAACTTCAAATCAAAACCGAAAATGTAAAGTAGGGTACACCTCAAACTTCACCGCAGAGCTGTCACGGCTGATTTTCATAACGACTCCGTACTTCAGCCTGGCTCTGGCAGTTTGACACACGAACTTTGCTAACTTGTTTTAAGCTCATTGATTTTGTTTGACGAATGTAGGTAAGCAGTTTGCCGGATTTCGTACACTTGAAGTTACTGGTACCTACCTACCTATTTGTGGACTAAAATTAGCGGGAATTTATTAAAATTAATGTGAAAGTTATTGTTGATAGATTTGGGTCACATTAAATAGTACCTTAACACCCCACAGTCAAACTGTTACTACAGTTCTGTGGGTAAATGTTAATTTTAAGTATGTAAAACATTGTACTTATTAAAATAAAAAAAATAAAAAACCTGTACTAATCAAAAATAGACAAGAAAGTAACGAAATTATATTATTCGATAATGTGTGTATTATTGTCATTGTGATCAATTAATTAATATGGTGAATAAATTAAATGAATTGGTGAAGAAAATTGATAGCTAATAGCAATTATTTATTATGCTAGTAAGACTTTTATAAACTTTATTTTCATTTATAAGAAAAAATATGTACAAAAAATTACTATTTTCTAGACATCGCTCTAGTATCATGTAAAATATCAGTGGACCAATTTAAGAATGCGTTTTAGAAATATTACCTACATGACGTTCATTTAATATTCATAAATAATACCCATGCGATATGTGAATCGTATATCGATACATCATGCGTTCCCTGTTGCGTTAACGAATATCCAAATAATGTGAGTAAGACGCACTGAAATTGAAATGAAATCACAATTAAATTTTTAGTTGCAAAATGGAACCGCTGGTAAAAACCTGCGGTATTAATAAAAATGCTAGGGGTAAATTTTATAACAGCTACGCTTAAGTCATAACATTATAGCAGGTTTTATAAAATCCGTTTACGTAAGTATTAATAATTACCTAACTGCAATTATAGTACACTAACAGTAATACGACCTCATTACAAAGTCATAGTGCGCGACGTTTTCAGCGAGCGTACATTATAGTTAGTTTCCAGGAGGCTACTCTAACGACTCTACAACCACTATATCCCGCTTAAAAACAAAACAGCATCAAGTGAAACAAAAAATACTACAAATATAAATCTTATGACGTGGAGTCACGGATGAATTTTCAATGGCTTCGCAATGTGTTTAGGCTGTTTCATTTCCAAAGGGTAAATCTGTTACAGTGCCGTTCAAATTAAGAACGTTTTGTTTTTAAAAGTGGAAATGTTTACGCCGGTCGTTATTTTCCGTCTTTATTTGAAGTGGTCAGTTGGCATGTGAAGTTTCATGGAGTTTTGTAAAGTTTTATAACCCTGTCACGCTAACAATGGATTCTTGAAGTCTTCATATCATTCTCTATCTTCGTGTTAAACATATATATGACATTAGTTTTTATGTTATCAAGCTAAAGAAAACATTTTTATAAATAAAACTAAGTATGAAAACAGTAATAAAAATATTTAAAAAATTAAGATGAACTGTCTAACCCGGAACAAAAAAGTCATGAAAGAGTTTAGAGTAACTATAGGCTTGCCTAAAAATAAATTTTAGGCAAGCCGGTGGGAATCGGCTTGTATGGGCGCCCCGCCACTGCTACCTACTTATATAAAATATTTTTAACCCATTGACTGCAAGTTACGCAATATTACGTAGGTACCTGGTAGGTATACTACGTAATATTGCGTAGCCTGGCAGTCAATGGGTTAACAGAGATGTCAAATCGTGGCTGTGGCTGTATACCAAATGGTCTTTGCCTTCAAATTCAATAAAAAAGACGCCTCAATATAAATTGAATATTGACTAACCCTAAAAACCGTCCGTTCGTTAAAATTACTATTATTATAGGAAAGTTAATGGTTATATATGACAGATATCAACCAGTCTATCTAATTGACATATTTACTCGTTAGTCGTATATGTTATAGGCAAAATACGGTTTCGCAAAACATTAATTTATAATCGCGTTTTTTTTGTTTGTTTTAATGTAACCTTTCCATCCGGAAGTTATTATATAGATTTAAATGAAGCATGAATAGTCTTTTTTGTATTATTTATCTTGAATATTATAGAGCAAATGTAAATGAACCAAAATAAATATAAAAACATTTATTAATATTTTTTCTGACTTTTCTGAAGCTAGTTAAGTTTAAATTTAATTGGTATTACATATATCAATTACATAGAAAAAATCAGCTATTATAAATTATTTCCAAATTTGTCATTTTTAGGGTTCCGTAGCCAAATGGCAAAAAACGGAACCCTTATAGATTCGTCATGTCTGTCTGTCTGTCCGTCCGTATGTCACAGCCACTTTTTTCCATACAAGTTGTCAGTTCATTGCCTGGACTACAATTAAAAACGCGACTATTGAACTAACTATAAGTAGACATCTTAACTCAGTCCTCGACTGCGCGGCGCGCGGGAGGTTTAAAACGGGGTAGGTAGGGTGAAAACGGGGCGCGGGCGACGCGCGGGAGGCGAAGCCCGGCGCCCGCACGTCCCCCCTCTCTCGTCCTACCCCCGCCGCGCAGGGCGATGGCGCGCAGGTGGGCACTCTGCTTGCAGGCGCTTTCCCCTACATACGTAGTTTCCCATGTTATCGGGTACAAACGAAGCGCTACTAAATCTTTAGCACGGAAACATCATCATCATCATCATATCAGCCGAAAGACGTCCACTGCTGGACATAGGCCTCCCCCAAAGAGTGACCGGCCCTGCGCCACCCACATCCAGCGGACTCCCGCGTCCTTTACCAGGTCATCAGTCGGCCTACCTACGCCACGCCTTCCGGTACGTGGTCGCCACTCGAGAACCTTTCCGCCCCAACGGCCATCGGTTCTACGAGCAATGGATAGCACGGAATGTGATATTATTTTTATTATATCGAGCCCGTTATGCCCCCGCCCCCTCCGCCCCTCTTTTTCCATTCATCGCGGTCTTGAGCAATAACTGGCCAGTCGTTTAAAAAGGAGTCTAGGTTATCCCACCATCGCTGACGAGATCTACCGCGTCTCCAATATGAGTTTTGGAGCTTTCCAACCTGTGGTCCACTTGGCCCATAGCTCATTTGGTATGCGGTAGACATGACCAGCCCAGTCCCACTTTAACTTGGCCGCCTTCCGAGTTACATCTTCTATTCGGGTCTTGAAGCGCATCGTGGTGCTCCGGATGCGATTCGATAGCTTTGACAGAATGTGTTATAGTGAGAATAAGTTTTCTAGAAAGGATCATATCTTAAGAACCATCGGTAACAAAGCCCATTGTTTAGCCACGTGCCACAAACTCTTCGAAATGAAAAGGCCATTTTATTAACTAATTTACTCGAATAGTGACTCTATTGTTAAAGTAGCAAGGTTCAAATGAAAACGATATGTATATCGGTATTAACAACTTTTTATTAGTAATTGAAGGATACTTAGTACAACGTAAACAACTAGCGGTAACTTTTAAAAATGAGATACAAAGGCTATGTCTTCTCTTTTGTGTCTAGTGAAAAGACATGCACTGTCCTAGAAAAATGTTTCGCACCCTACACTAGTAGGTAGACATTATTAACAAGCCACTGAATAATAAAAAGGTTTTAGCATGCTAAAGTAATCATTAGTTTAACGACAGCCCTAGCCGCTGTTTCTACTAAAGGATTAAACTCGAAAAGACTGCGCTCATTATGTTGGAGGGCTTCTGCATTTTTCATCATTTTCCGTAGGTACGCAGTAAACAATGTTTTCGGTAGCATGGAGTTTCTTATTTTATAAGGTATTCTTAAGATTATTAAAAATGTATTTACAATCAAATATAATGTAACTAAAACATGATTCATAAGAAAGTAAAACTAAACTTGATATTAATATTATTTTATTAGTGAAAGTTAACTTATAAAGCATATTTTAATGTTTATTATTTAATTTTGTGACGTAAAGCCATACAATACAAGGAAATATATATGGTAAACTGACACTGGCAATGATATTGACAGCTGCAGCAGCTCTATTTGTCATTACCAGGGTCAGATATTTAAAATATTTTTTTGCAATATGAGACGGATCAAGGAATATGTTTATATTTTTCAAAAATAATTGACGCAGCTGAAAAGTCTGCAACTTTTTTCTGGTGCTAAGGAAGGTTGCTGTTACCAAAAAAATAATCAGGCACTTCTGAAATTTTCATCCATTCCCAATTACAAATCACAAAAAAATATACATACATACATACAATCACGCCATTATCCCTAAAAGGGGTAGGCAGAGCACATGAAACTTGTGTTCCAGCGCCACTTTTAGCATAAATGTGGGTATAAAAGATCGACAAAATGTGATATCGAAGTGTTAGGTTGCTAGTCCATCGCCCACAACACACTTCAACCCTGTTCCCTTAGTCGACTCTTACGACACCCACGGGAAGAAAGGGGGTGGTGCTATTCTAACCCGACACCACACGGGACAAAAATATAATCAATCTAAAATTATAAACAAAATTAAAAATTTAACAGAAAATGATGGAGAACTCGGCAGACTTTAGGGCTGGCTACTTCCTCGGTCAACGCATAGGAATAACTATCCAACGAGGAAATGTGGCCAGCCTTATGGGCACCCTCCCCACAGCCTCGGGGAGTATGTATACTAAAGGGTGTCCCAAAAAGGACGCAAGGTTTTCCATACATTATATTATATGGAAAATATTGCGTTCTTTTTGGGACAACCTATAGTTATTCGGTTTAAGTTTTGTTTTTGTTACTTTTATCTAAATACATTGTACCTATTTCTCGCATAATTTAGATCAAACAGCTATAGCAATTGTGCAAGGTGTATAATAGTTAATAAAACTTCATTCACATTCATGACACTCTTCATACATGCTCGTCGGTTCATGGTACTTTTGACCTGCTGAGGGGTAATCACGTAACGTTCCGAACGCGCGTCGGTACAATTTAACTGTACATTTTCCATATAAAAAGTGACATTTAGACACGCGTTCGGAACGTAACGTGATTACCCCTCTAACCTACTAACGTACTTACCCACGTCCTACGTAATGTAACTAACGAATGATCATATTAAAAATTGAAGCGCTGACTGAAACAGTGTACTGTGCCGTAATGGCGGGCAAAGACTGAAACGTATAAAAGTGATTTCTTTTGACGAATGATGCAATTTTATACTCGCCGGATCCTGATGGCTCCAATTAGGCTCCAGGGAAGGGCAACTTTTGGACTTATCGTTTTGCGGGCGTAGGATTTTAACTTTAATGCTTTTTTTACTGCAATGGTGAATTGGATTATGCTTCGTAAAATAATTTATTTTGAAGACTAGTACTTAGGTTGGGGTCCGTTTGGCTAAACGTATTGGTTAAAAATAAGTTTTGTATTTGTAGCGCTTGCTCGTTCTCATACTAAGCTAAGTAACAGCGAGTAGGTACACGGCGAACACAATGGCAAATTTTCAAAATGTTCTTATAGCTTACAGAAATATTACATTAACTATATAGATTCTCTCCGATTATTCTACATATTTTAGGGCTTAGCACGCATCACACAAAACCCATTTTTAAATCTTTTGACGTGATAACGTCAAAAGATTTGAAAAAAAAAAACGCCGGCAGCACGCACGAAAAAGTGTGACTCATTGTCCCGTTCCGAACGCCGGCTGCGCGCACGAAATATCAACGCACAGCCTAAACCGCTGGTTCTAGAGATTCCAAATTTGGCAAATAGGTTCCTTATACGGTCTTAGGGTGCACTAAGAAAGGATTTTTCAAAATTCACCCTCGGAGGGGATGAAATTGGGGTCCAAAGTTTGTATGGCAGCACAATGTTTTCTTATGACTATCGTCCGTAAACCGACTTTATAGACAACCAATTTTTACAATTTAGGCATAGTTTCGGTGTTTGCTCGAATAGACTTTCCAACTATGTTCAGAGTTAAAAATGTATTGGGATTCGATATTAAATGCTCATGTTATAAGTAATTTTGCGTAAACTTAGCTTGATACTTAAAGAAAGAGAGTAACTTAGTGAGTAACAACTCATGCCGACTATCTCATACAAAGCGGGAAGTTGTAATGGGTCAGTAAATGGTGGCAACTTTGTTTCTGTTGTTGTGTTCCTGGTGAGGAGCATTTTTGTCACTTTTTTTCTATGGCGTCTTCTTTATTTGTATGATCGTGGCGGCACACTTGAATAATATTCATACAAAGGAAAATCTTGGACATTTTTTTCTTTATAAAAATCGTGAATAGGTATGTATGTAAGTATGTATGTTAATACTTTATTTTACCTACACAAGACACAGGTAAAAATACCTACAGACAAAATAGTTTAAATCAATATACAAAGGCGAACTAACCCGTGTCCAGAGACGTATTTACCTTACTTTTTTTTAAAGGTAAATACGTACACGTGTTAGTTTGTGTATCTTTTTGTTCCTGATCTCCACTCAATTGCTCAAAGGTTAAATGGAAGAGATTCCTCACAGGGATAAGTTTACCTTTGTACCTATTTAACCTAGGAATTTGAACTGTATAGGAAAATCATTCTCAAAATTTCATATACCCACATATTTGTTCTAAGAAATGAAAATCTGAGAAACATTTTACTACACAGTTTTTTCGGAAAACTCAAAATGGTACAACTTCGTCAGAAAATAACAATCTTCGACTTTGTCGCCGTGTTAGCTTTGAAACGTCGATTCACTCTGCAATTCTGCATGTGATCGAGTTCGATTCATCCGTTGCTTCCGCCAGCTGCGCTAACTGGCATTCACAACGAACCTTTATGGTTGTTGCAATACGAACCAGTACATTTGACCTCTTATTACGTGTAGTCGCTTCGAGTCTAGGGGGATCATAATATGAAGTCCAGAGAGAGACTTTGAGTCCCACTGATGAGTAGATATGCAAAATGTATGTTTTTGAATGAATTAAATCAGCTGCGAATAAATGTTTAAAAAAAAACCGGCCAAGTGTGAGTCGGGCTCTTCACGAAGGGTTCCGTACCATTATCAATGAAAACATTTATTTTATTCTGTTTTTAGTATTTGTTGTTATAGCGGCAACAGAAAAACATCATCTGTTAAAATTTCAACTGGAACTATATCACGGTATCAGTGAGATACAGCCTGGTGACAGACAGACGGACGGACGGACAGCGGAGTCTTTGTAATAGGGTCCCGTTTTACTCTTTGAGTTCAGAACCCTAAAAAGACATGGCTACTTTAAAATTTGATTATAATATGACGGTTATATCTTTATAAGTAAGGTAGATATCTGAACAATTTAAACGTCTTTTAGTAGGATTCTGATTTTTCTGTAAAATAAGCTATTCTGCCTTTAGCTTAAAATTTGCTACTTGAAAACTACTAGTGATGACAAAGAATGGTTACGCATTTGACGAAAATCAGAACGTATCATAGTCTTAATAATCATTATTATGAACACTTTGGCGTCGAGACCTTTGTTCCGTGGGGTCTTAGTCCTCATAAATTATTTGCGGAATCGCGAAACGTCTGGTGACTGAAATATGATGTAATTGGTGACTGAAAAGCTGGCGGCTTTTCAGCATTGCAATTCAGACAGGAAATGCCGCCAGCATCCTCGGTAGAATGCATAGTGGGCCCTTTTTTAGATTGAACTTAGGTGAATCGCGCAGGTCTTGGTGAAGGAAAACGCGCTTCTTCAATTTAAATATATCTGTATTTCCACTCTCCTATTCTCTAGTTCATTACAAGGATGCGTTGCGTGTGGCGGTTAACGATCAACTAATTTATTAACATTTTTATTTTCCTACCTACATTTCACATGTGTAGGTATATGTGCATGTACGGTATCGTACACTTAGGTTTAATTTAATTTAAATACTGATTAATCCGGGTCTAACGCGATATTTATTTACCTTTATTTCTTTATTTCGTTATCTGCGACCATGACCGGTGCAACCCGTGTCGAAACGTCAGAAATAAAGGTAAATAAATATCGTGTTAGACCCGGATTAAACAGTATTTAAATATGTGTACAAAGCGCGAGAGTTTAAAGTGTTAATTTATCTTATCTTATCTTATCTAGGTGAGGGCCCTTTCGGATGCACTTCGACCCAGTGGGATCTTTTGTGCATTTGCCCTCTCCTTTATACCTGCTCCCAGGCTTGCTCCATCATTTCCAGAAAGCGGATGATGCAGTTCGCCGGGAGCACCTTGAATTCCTTTGGTTGCGGGTAACCGTTACCAAAGTAGTTCATTCTTTGTCTGGCAAGGGCATGACATTCACACAATAAGTGTTCCATAGTCTCATCCTCCTCGCCACACATTCTACAGTATAAACTATCAGATAGTCCCATCTTGGCCAAGAGATCCTTGACCCCGAAGTGACCTATGAACACCCCAGATATAATTCTGAGTTGCTTCCTACTGGATTTCCAGAGTTTCCTGGTCCAGCCCGAGTCCACTCCTTCTATGAAGAGCTTAGAGTGCCTTAAGCCAGCCTCATTCCTCCACTCGTGTTGGTGTTTGGTTTTGGCGTAGGCTTTAAAGGCCGATATTATGGTCCCCTGCGAGAGTCCCACAAATGGTTCTGGACCTACAAAGTGATTTGTAGAGCCCCCAAAGTGTTAATTTAATTTAGTTAATGTAAATGATCAACTACTCTAAAGTATATTTATAAAGAAATACATTTTACTTAATCATTTTTTTTTATATGAATTATCATTCAAATGTCGCAAGTAATTGAAACAGATGGCGGGCTCTAGTCACAGTCGCCACTAGTGTTAGCTTGTGAACCTGATAGCAGCCGTCTTATCTTACAGCGTCACCCGCAATTTCCTGAACGAGCCGCCTTGACGTATTGAATGCCGAAGCAGCATACAGATGTAGTCAATACATGTTCGTATTTATCTAGTTTCGGCACACATTGGATTGGGTTAAGTAGGTCATAATAAAACAGTGATATATTTTTTATACCACGTTGGTGTCAAACATACGTACGATGATGATGGTACCTAAGCGGTCATCGTAGCCTATAGCGTAAAATTCCATACATTCCTATCTTTAATAACCCAATACTGTAGTCCCTCGGGAAAACCTCGGCATAGGAGCTCATGCAGCACAACTTTCGCTTCGGCGTACGAGTACTGGTAATGTGCCGTGTAGAAATGGAGTTTGGTATGTAGTATTGTACCCCCGAATACAATTGTAACGACCCGAATGTAACTATTTTAGACGTAGTTGCCTTAATTCAATTCAATTCCATTTCATTTATTCATGATAACAATGATCTCATATTTGTTAGTATATGTGTCACCGTTAGATTGTGAACACCGTCAGTTTATAATCTAACTCGCGATATTATAAACTGACGAAAAATTGTGAACTGTCAAAACCGTTCACAATTTAACGCATTATTTTTCGTTAGTTTATAAACTATCAATATCGAATCGTCAAATTATGAACTGAAATCAAAACGGCTTGCTACGAAACGTACACAAAGACTAGGTAGGTTAGGTTAGTTAGGTAACTTCAGTTGCCCGAAGGGCAAAGCGCCCAGAAATAGGAGCCCCGCGCAGCGGGGCTCCGTCGACACTGCTGGATGCCTATATAAATGGAACAAAATATCTGAATTACATAAAAAAAAATCATGTTCTGACGTAAGTGGAAACTGATGCAAGTGGAATAATTCGCTCAACCTAACAGCGCACAGATTGCGTTCCGAATCAGGCAAATTTGATTCAGTTCACAATTTGACGATATGACATTGTTAGTTTATAAACTAACGAAAATCAATGCGTAAAATTATGAATTATTTTGGCAGTTCACAATATTCCGTCAGTTTACAATATATCGGGTAAAATTATAAACTGACGGTTTTCACAATCTAACGGTGACATATACATATTGGTGACCTTGACTGTACCTACGTTTTCAGTGAAAATGTCCATTGAAAGTTTTGAACTCCGATTTATTTTATTTCCGGGATCAAGTCGTAAACTAGATTGCTCGTAACCGCACTCGGTCGCCAATTTTGATAATTTCATAACTTCGACGGCAAATTGGGAGAAAATTGTACTTCGTAAAACGTGCCAAGAAGCTTAAGTCGGTCTTATTGGCGGCCATGATTTGTTGTTATTATTTTTATTTTGTACTAAGAGGTAGGTATCGTGTAATCGTGTATCATGTCGTGGATGCTATTTAAGTGAGTCTTTGAACAAGAAAATAGGTGATTGTGGAGATCCTTATCCAGCAGTAGACGTCTATCGGTCGATGATCACAAAGTTTTAGCAGACGTTTGACCCGATTTTGTCCTATCAATCTGATACTATGTGCACGATTGGAGTCTCATGAAGTCTGGATATTTAGGGCTGACACTAGTTCAATACACGAATCTATCTTTTTGATAGGTACAGTCAAGGTCACCAATATGTACCCAAAGTTGCAAAAATATGTATACAACAACCTTACTTCCGTAGTAATAAGGTATGTATACATACTCGTATTTCTATAACTTTGTGGTGTATATGTCACCGTTAGATTGTGAACACCGTCAGTTTATAATCTAACTCGCGATATTATAAACTGACGAAAAATTGTGAACTGTCAAAACCGTTCATAATTTAACGCATTCTTTTTCATTAGTTTATAAACTATTAATGTCGAATCGTCAAATTGTGAACTGAGATCAAAACGGCTTGCTACGGAACGTACACAAAGACTAGGTAGGTTAGGTTAGTAAGGTATCTTCAGTTGCCCGAAGGGCAAAGCGCCCAGAAATAGTAGCCCCGCGCAGTGGGGCTCCGTCGACACTGCTGGATGCCGATATAAATGGAACATATCTGAATTACAAAAAAACAATCATGTTCTGACGTAACTGGAAACTGATGCAAGTGGAATAATTCGCTCAACCTAACAGCGCACAGATTGCGTTCCGAATCAGGCAAATTTGATTCAGTTCACAATTTGACGATATGACATTGTTAGTTTATAAACTAACGAAAATGAATGCGTAAAATTATGAATTATTTTGGCAGTTCACAATATTCCGTCAGTTTACAATATAACGGGTAAGATTATAAACTGACGGTTTTCACAATCTAACGGTGACATATGCACTGTAGAAAATAAAACCTAAAAACTATGTTAGAATTTTATTAGAACTTAAAAACGAAATTAGATTTTACGTGTTTAACTATGCCATTGTGAGGCAACAAACATGATTAGCAATCATCTTCATGCTGTTTGGGCCGCCTTTTTGCGCATAATTGCTGCAAATCCATCGGTGTGTACCTGTGCAAACATCGAGGAGGCGCTGCAAAACCTTGGCAGCCCAAGCAACATTTCGAAAGCATTGGCTTAACTAACTTTATTTTCAGAATTTTGAAGAGTTGAGTTTTTTTGGGTTGTCATACCTACTCGTACTTAGAATCATGATCATTTTATTATGTTTTTGAACCAGAGAAACTAATCGTTTTCATATTTCTAAATAAATGTTAAGGCCAGTTCATCATGTATTTTGGCGGGGCGGATTCTGTATGCGGTATTTTCTACTGTACCGAGAGCATACTGATGTCGCCCAGATTACCCTACTTGTCGGTATAATCATGTCACGGTCACGAGGAAACAGGGCGATAGTTATGCAGTACTCCAAGAACATACCTTACCGCCCCTATTCCGCGCATCCTGTAGGCGCGCAGTAGGTAATGACTCTCATACACCGGTACATGAGGCAGTGGCAGTTGGGTGAATTGCAAAAAAATTGTACATAGTTAAGAGCCTTAATGTAATCTAATCTAAAAGTTAAAGCATAGATTAGATTAGGGTCCTTAATTATGTACAATTTTATTGCAATCCACCCAGTTAGCAATATTATTTCTTGTAGAAACACTCTAAGGCAGGCGTCCACTACAGGCGAATCGCGTCGACTCGAGCCGCGTTGAATCGAGTCGCATTTGTTCCGTGTGCGTTCATCACAGAGGAATCGAAGCGAATCGAGCGTGTGGTCTTTACACGTAAAATGGGTCTGAGGTGTGTTTTTGCACTAGTTCCGCGTGTAGGAATTGTCAAAAATACAAAAGTAAACAATATACATGCTAAATTTGTTGTTTTTGTTTGCAGGCTCGGAACAAGCCCGCAGACGGAAGCGGGCACGTTAACCAGAAGAACGCAGCTGGCCAAAAAGCAACGCCGACGAGTCAAAAAGGTAATTAAGAGCACTGCCTGTGTGCGTGTGCGTGTGCGCGTGCGTGTGCGCGTGCGTGTGCGTGTGCGTGTGCGTGTGCGTGTGCGTGTGCGTGTGCGTGTGCGTGTGCGTGTGCGTGTGCGTGTGCGTGTGCGTGTGCGTGTGCGTGTGCGTGTGCGTGTGCGTGTGCGTGTGCGCGTGCGCGTGCGCGTGTGCGTGTGCGTGTGCGTGTGCGTGTGTGTGTGTGTGTGTGTGTGTGTGTGTGTGTGTGTGTGTGTGTGTGTGTGTGTGTGTGTGTGTGTGTGTTTTTGTGTTTTTGTGTCTTGTTCGTGATTCATATTTTGAGGTATAAAGAGTATTTGTATAATATGTATACTACATATGAAACAAACAATCTTACACAAATCGAACTATTCCCATTGTAAGCTCAATAATGCCTGTAATGGATACTAGACGACGATATATTCCATAGATACTTACCTAAATAAATAGGTACATTAAAAACGTCCATGACAAAAAAAAACAATATTCTTGCTCATCCTTATCACACCAATGTTTGCTCTTACCGAGATTCGAACCTAGGACCGTCTGCTTCGTAGGCAGGGTCACTCTAAATCGGCCGGTACAGTAGGAAAAACGCTTTTAAACCTTTAATGGTTTTGGCAGGTGGTCCAAAAACTCCCGTAAAGCCGTCGGCGCAGAAGGGCACCGTCAAGACCGCGCCGCCGAAGCAAGCCGCCGCCGCCGCCAAAACTCCGCAGGGGAAGAAGAAGAAGGGTCATAAGCATCAGCAGTACGAGCTCATTGTTACTATTAATCTGGTACGTATTTTGCAATCCATCTCTTTTCGTTTTGTATGACATTTACATGCCATATATGCGGGCGTCACTGTCGCTCTTGTAATGGGCTGACAAGCCACGTACGCAAGTGCCGCACTTTAATGGACGCTGCTTAAATCATCTTTTATAGATGGTACAGGCCACTGATGATGATTATGCAATTAAGCGTCATCATTAAATAAACTGTATGATCTTCATACGACTGCGCACACGCGGTGGCATGCTTCCCAACTTTGAATTGGTGAAGAAAAAAGGTAGTAAAGTAGACTTTATCTTGCTTGATTTTAAGTAATATATTCTGTCAGTCGTCGTTATCTCAAAACTAAGTATTGAACAGTTGAATTTCAATTTGGACTTGCAGTCAATTATTTAGAACAAACTTATTTTACTAAATAGTTGATCCACGTGCATGCATTGAAGAGACTAGAAAAAGTTATTTAAAAAAAATACTCCTCCTTTATAAAAAGTAAATTGAAAATGTTTTTCTTAAAAATTACAATCTAAACTTTGCTAACCAAATCGGGCGAAATGGCCCATTTGACTCTTTTCCCTTCAATTAGTTATAACCCTCTTTTCAGCATGCAATGCGGACATTTATAAAGGAAACCGCTAAATCGATTTTTAACGACTGCAACGAGCTGTAATGGCTCCGCAAACCATTTCAAGAAACTTGGAGTATTTCAACTTTTGCGTTCACTGTGAACGGGACATGGTTTCAGAACTTTACGTTGGATCAAACATCGTGCCATCCTTCATAATGATATTGATGATGTTATGGACATCAGGCCCCGTAGCATGGGTGGCTTTATCACGCGATAAGTGACATGATAGAGCATCCGTCCCTGGCTGACACCATTCGATAGAACGAGACGACGCTGTTATCTTGTCACTTATCGCGTGATAAAGGCCATCCATGCTACGGGGCCAGGTGACGCAACGCCTATAAGGTCGACTTCAATGGGCTTAGCAAAGCTGCCACTTTATCACTTATCGCTGTGCATAAGACGTCTGTTACGTTCTGACCAGTATCTACCTATGCGAGTGCGAGAGTGACGGATGGCAACCATGCTACGGTGGTGGCAGTGAATTCACTGGAAATCAGCCAAACTGGAACTGAGTGACACAGTACAGTAGCTACTCAACTTATAATATCACAAAAAGTAATACTTCCTGGACGGTAGCTGTAACTGTATTACACCGTGCGCGTTAATAACCCGAAAGATTTTAACTACGCATTCCGGAGGTCATTATGAGTAAAAAATGTTATATGAATCCAATCCAAATTCAGCAAAAAAAAAATTTTTTTTTCTGTATTTTTTTCGGTTTTTGTAAATAAAATTTGGATAAGTATCGCTTCCTGGATGGAAATCATCCCTTTTAATAAAATGGTAACAATTATTTCTCCAAAAAAGAATGAATTTAGTGAGTGGTAGCTGTCACTTTGACGTATGTCAATAACGACTCGAAACTTGGCAACATCGGTAGCAACGTCTCCATCAAAAGAGCTTAATGCACTTTACTAATCACAATAAATAGTTTACATGAAAATTATAATATCTTCAAAACTAAGCAGGATTTGACTGGGGTCATTTATAATGGGGGATAACATTTTTTGCGCCTAATGACCTAAGGAATGCGTGGTTAAAATATTTCGGGTTATTAACGCCCACGGTGTATATAGGTGAAGTTAAAGTGATAATTAATATCTTGGTTTAAAATCTTAGCATCCAAAATGGCAAGCCTCGTTTCGTTGAGTTGCCAGTCGTCGCAATTCTGAGTTAGTCTAATTTAGGACTGACTTACTAATTTCCTAATATACTTAGTCAATCGATTGATCTGAGCCCCAAGTATTCTCAATATGAAAGTTATACAGGTATATATTATCCAGCATTGAAAAGTTTTAACTTAACCAAACATTCGTTTATTACATTAATTCTCTTGTTTAAATTGAAATATGTATGTCAGTTTGGTGGCTATAAAACTGGTCCGAATGGAAATAGTTTTATGACAATGACGACATGATCCGCGGAATAAAACGTTTTTAGACGTTTTAATCTGCGGGCGTTAGGACGATTGCGCACGAAACGGGTTAATGATTGTGATGATTACATTACGACTCTGATTTAATCCAACTTAAGCTAACTTATAATATTTCAAATGAAATGAATCACTTGATCAGGTACTCCAGGCAAAATACGGTTTTGAAAAACATTAATTTATAATAGCGTTTTTTTTTTTTATATCATTTTAAAACATTATTCTAAGATGCTTTATTCAAGAATCCAACAAACTTTCCATCCGGAAGTATTTAAATGGATTTAAATAAACCATGAATTGTTTTTTTTTAATTATTTTTTTTGAATATTATAGAGCAAACGTAAATGAACCAAAATAAAGATAAAACAATTTATTAATATTTTTTCTGACTTTTCAAAAGCTAGTTAAGTTATCATTTTTTTGATGTCTGAAATTTTGTTGGATTTTGTCGCTAGGTAACTATTTAATTGATAATATATCCATTACAAAGAAAAAATCTGCTATTATAAATTATTTCCAAATTTGTAATTTTTTCCATACAAGTTGTCAGTTCATTGCCTGGACTAAGGCAAAAACGGCTTGAGTTTGGATAAACAGACACACATTATTTGGCAAAGCTACAGATTATTTGTAACTTGTAAGTCATACTAAGTGGAAGTTAATGTTGACGAAGATGCACGAAAACTTAGTTCTTCTTCTTATTTAAGACCTAGGCTCTTGTCGGTGGAGTCATTTCCAACTTGTTCTACATTCTGCCTTTCTTTTTATTTCTCTGTACGATGAAGCGTTTATTTTCTCTTTTATTTGCTCCATGTAAGATATCCTCGGCCTTCCCCTTTTTCTTTTCCTTTCTATTTTTCCCTCTTTTATTGTTTTCATCCAGTCGTCGTGGCGTAACATGTGTCCTATCATTTTTCCTCTCCTGTTTTCAATTAATTCTATCAGATTTCTTTTTTCATTGACTAAATCCAGAACCTCCTTAGTTTTCTTTTCCGTCCAACTGACCCTTTCTAAAACCTAGTTATAAAATAAATATTACAACACAATCCTCTATGTACCGGGGTAGCTTTATTAAGACTTCTTCGATAGTTCAGGCGGGTCTTCAATTTAGGTAATGATTTTCAGAACCGTGTTTACGTTTAAGCGGCTTAAATATGTGGTGGCGCGAGACGCGGGATGGGCTGGGCTTTAAAAAAAAATTAGTACAATCTATGACCCCTGCTCGTCGCCCCGCTGCCCGCTAGTACATTGACTGCAAAGTTAACGGCAATGCATGGGCATTGCCGTGGATGGAAAATCGCGTCACGAGATTTGTTAACCGTAATGCCGCGGACGCGAAATCGCGTGAAAAAATAAAAAACTCAAAATAAACTAAACTTTTGGAAGATATTTTTATTCTCATTGCTTGCTGGTCATTGATTTATTGGACTAAGAATGTTTAATTTTTCCACGCAGGTGCCGCAGACGCGAAATCGCGTCATTAATTATTTTGACTTTTAGAGCTGGTAATATTATTAATTTTGAAAAAAACCTTCAGGTACCCAAAATGTACTTACATTTAGGAAGGAAATTTATATTGCTGCTAGTTTTGGTTTAGTATACTTATAATTCAGCAATTTATTACGCACGTGCCGCGGACGCGATATCGAGTCACGAGGTTTGTTAATCGATATGCCGCTGATGCGAAATCTGGCCGATAATAACTTTATCTATACCGTGGACGTGTACTCGCGTCACTAGGTTTGTTAATCGTACCTACTGCCGTGGACGCGAATCCACGTCGGTGAGAACTATCCATGCCGCGGACGCGAAATCGCGTCACGAGGTTTGAACCCTTTGTCTCCCAACGACTCACATGTAGGTCGTACGGTAGGTCCCACACGTGGGTCATTTTTTTTACCCTGGAATCCCAATGACCCACATGTACCCAAATGAAAATGAATCTTATATACAAAATACACCACGGTTCATTATCCAGGTCTGACAGCTGGATCAATGGGACCACACATGCCGACATACATGTATGTCGTTGGGAGACCAGGCCTTCGTACACCGGAATGCTGGAATCCAAAGGGTTAATAGTAATGCCGCGGGCGCGAATTCGCTTCATCGCTTGTAAGGTGCCAGAACAGCGGGTAAAGTAGAAAATTGGAGTGTTGGCAATGAATGAGTTAACGCAAGTCAATTATAGAGATGGCATAGCCAGTAAACGCCTGGCTTTCATATAATCATTATGGTCTTTTGTCTACTCCGTGTCATAAAAATCTCCATTAGACAACGCCCTTAAATTGTGGTGGTCTCTTGGGTAATTTATTATGATTCGAAGCTTCTGATGTTATATGGCCGTGGGGCGGATGCGATAAACTTGATATATTGCCTCTCCATCATGACTGCAGTTCGGCTTTTGTTGACAGAACTATCAAAATGAGTTATAAGTGAATAATGTCATGTCATGCCCTTGCCAGACAAAGAATGAACTACTTTGGTAACGGTTACCCGCAACCAAAGGAATTCAAGGTGCTCCCGGCGAACTGCATCATCCGCTTTGTGGAAATGATGGAGCAAGCCTGGGAGCAGGTATAAAGGAGAGGGCAAATGCACAAAAGATCCCACTGGGTCGAAGTGCATCCGAAAGGGCCCTCACCTAGATAAGATAAGATATAAGTGAATAATGTGTGGTTAGATTTAGTTGTGTAATACTTGTAGGTACAATAGAAGTCATCAAATACCTTTTTTACAGGCATTGTAACACCTTTACTAGGGTGGTCCACGTTTGTATGGAAAAAAAAACAAACTGTAGTTAGAGGTCACCCCACCCCTCTTATTTTGTTACACATATTATAATGATAAAATAATGTAAGTTTCATAAGTTTATCTCAACAATAAAGCGGTGCTCAACAACTCCAAAGTTTGACATAAAAAGCATAATATTTTTGCTGCAGAAAGAAGGAATGAGTAAATAATGAAATACAGGTTTTTTATGCAATTATCTTAATTTATTTCACTGTACACACACTATAGTGTGTTATACACTATATTTAATAAGCGTTTGTAGCAAAACCTAATAATCTAGATATAATTATACATTATCTTCATTAAATACATTTCAGATGTCACTTTTTTTGATGTAGTCGTTTCAGATGGCACTTTTCATCTGTTATTTTCTACAACTTGAAAAATAAACTGCTTCTCATTTTCGTATTTGGTGAGCAGTTGGTTATAATCTTCAAATAGTTTTACCCCTCTTTGCTACGTCATTAACATACCTTAAGAGTTGAATGTGATTCTTGGCCTGGCGGTTACCTAAATTTTCATTCCATGATTTGGGTGAAAGTTGCAAACATGCCTCATTTATGTTAAGAAGCAAAACTGTTCCTTGTTATCTTGGAAACAAAAGCCTGCAAGGTAGTTTCGGTCGATAATAACGCTTGATTTCCTCTCACCGAGCGAGGACCGGGCGCTGGTTTAATTTGTTCAACAATTCTTGCTTTCTAAGCGCAAGTAACCTTTTCTGAGAATTAGCCAACTAGTTCGTCGGACAGTCGCCATCACATACATCGGAGCAAACAAGCACGTCACAAACATCGGAAAACACCTCTATTTTCAAGGCATTATTTTTTATTATTTTGTTTGTGGGCCTTAATATGCCGCTTCGACCAGCAAGTGATCTATTGTGGCAGCCCTTGTTTTAGAGTTCACCGTTAAGTCCCGTTGCCTCCAGGAAATTCCAGATTCTTTGGGCGGTGATATGTTGTACTTCTTGTGGGTGCATTATGTGCCGCCCTAGGTAGGTACTTCTTTTATGCATGAGTGGTCCGCAGGAGCAGAGAATGTGCATTGCAGTCTCCTCTGTCTCCTGGCAGAACCTGCAAGTTGTGTCCTGCTTCATACCCATTTGAAACAGGTGTTTGTTCAATTTGCAATGTCCTGTCAGGATTCTTGTCACTGCGCAGGTTTTGTGCCTTTTGAATTGTAATAACTCTTTAGACAGCTTACTATTGAACCCTTCGATCAGGGCTTTAGCTTGTTTTTGTCCTTTGGTGAACTTCCACAGCTTGATTGCCTCTGATTTTTCCGCGTTGTTTAGCAGAGAATATGCTTTCCGTTTTGTGATGCCACATAACGGTTCCGGGCCGACTAGGGCCGTGTCTGCGCCCTGCCTTGCAAGTTCATCTGCTCTTTCGTTTCCTACAATGTCGGAGTGCCCTGGTACCCATCTAAGTATGACTTTGTTGGAGTTCGCCAGGGTGTTTAGATTATTTTTACAATTCTGGACTATATATATATTCAAGGCATTAGGGTGCATGTGCCGATATTTTTGAACACCTAAAGTGTACCTATGTATGTGATGGCGACTGGACAAATACCACAACTAACTTAGGTAACTATATTCTATCAAATTTTAAAACTTCGTCAGCCTTGAGCACCGCTTTACCATTAAGTTAGGAATCTGTTATTTTTTACCAGTAATAAGTAGGGTAGACATAACTAATTCCGGGGGTGGGGTACCCGAAATTAAAAAAAAAGTTATTTTGGACGACCCTATTGGCTGGAACCGAAGAACAAGAATGATATAAGGGTTATTTTAACGCTAGTGTGCTAGTTGGGTATGTACCATATGTACCAAAACTATTGTATTGTACAGGAAAGACGCTTGCCTAGTTTTTGTCTCTGATATCAACCCTCACATAGTCTATTAAAACAAATAAAAAATATTTCAAAACTATATTATTCATCAAACTCCACTCGCATTTTTTATATTACTCATATTAAATATTATACCCCCATAAAATAGTCCGTTTGCAAAAAGAAAATATACAAAGTTATAAAAAGGTGTGAAAGCTAGTACGAACCCCAACGAACCATAAATTTAAGTGATTAAAGAAAGGCGGCGGACCGTTTCCTGTCGCCTTTAATAGCACCGCCTTGCACTTCGGTTGAAAATTTTAATTGAAAGCTTTTTCTCATTGGATTTTAGAATCCTACTTAGATTGGTCACTGAGTCACTTCCGCAACAAAAACGAGTGCCACTAAGGCGTTCATCACACTGCCACCGCGTCCCACTGTGGCGTGCGGAGTGATGGTTCGCAACGTTTTGTTTTTTTTTTCCAAATACATATTACATGATATATTACATTATACATATTGACTGGAATAAATTGCATGTGATATCCTTGTAGCCAGGCATGCCTTTTAGTTTGTCATATATGTATTAATGTTTAATATAAGTGGATAATTTTGTAAAGTGTACTAACATTACATTTAAGTTATTTATTGTAATTAACCAAATATGGATTTATTCCGAAATAAAATTATTGATTGAACGATATTACAAATATTATACACGCCAAACTATTAAGTTTGATGGCGAGACGCGCTCATATACTATAATAAAATCTTCTATTACCTTTTTTACAGATGTAGGTAGAATCCGTAGAATGGCAACTAAAATAATAATAATACGGTATTTCATTCCCAATAAACAGAACTTAAGTACAAAAATGCGCTGAACACATAAGATTTCAACTATCATAAACTTTGAATAGTTAAATAAAGAATGAGAAGTTAACGCTATTTGACTACCTATATAAACCTATGTCCCTGGGCGACCGAGCTCTGCTCGGATGAAAGTCCCGTACATGAGACCTATCTAGATCGATTTCTTGCCCCCGTAACCACCTATATTTCAAATTTTAATATTCCTCCTTTTAATATTAGTATAGATTATGTCTTATAATTTATTTGCTATGATCATACATCGTCATATAATACACATGTCAAATATAATATCTTCTAATTAACTATAGGTATAAATTGGATTTAATTGATTGAAATGGTACAAGTTATAAATGTGTATGAATAAATGTATTTAAGGCGCTGTAGGTTCATGGTCTTTTCTCTCTCTCACTGAGCATAAGCGTGAGCGAGATGGAAGTGCGTGTTCGGAAGCGTGGATATCATGTATTTTAATTTTAATTTTTTGTGCGTTTAATAAATAAAAAAAATTATCACTTAGTTACCTCAAACATGATATTGCCGATTTTAAGACCCATTTTTCATATGTTTAGCTTTTGTGCATAACTTGTTACGAATGCTTTATGTGTATTTAAGACCTATGTTCGTGTTGTTTTTCTATCCAGAGAAAATTGCTTAATCATGTTTCGAATAACTGATCTCACTGCAGAAAACCCTCAAAATTACTATTCGTATTCTGTTGAAACCATATTATTATAAACAGACGTATTATATTGTTCCAAAAACTCTGTTCGCTTAAATTCGCTGAAACTACGGCACCTTAATAAATATGAAAGATACCTACATGTTTACATGTAATAGGGTACTATCGTGATTAAAACCTTACCATTCTGACCTCAAAGGGGCAAATAGGCTAGCGTAAGCATATTGCACTGTGCTGATTACCTACTGGGCGAGGGCCAGACAATACGTGCACACATATTGTGGGCACAGTGAAAGCTGAAAGGAGAGGGCACGATATCACGGTGCTAAAAAAACTTCGTTTATAAACTGCGGTGTGGTGTGGTGTGGCTTTCCTTAATTTGGAGTCATGGAATACTGTGGATTATCTACATCAACATACAACATTTCAAAGCCAATCTGGGCGCCTATCGACGGCTAATCTGAGAGCGAGTATTGCTTCTGTGGTTTTGTCTAAACCTATATTGGTCTGGTCATATGTATATACATTTCTGATAAGGGTCTGATCCTGTTTAGAATTACATTCAAAATAATTTTACTCGCCTGTGACACTAAACTATCCTATGCTCTTCACAAATCAAAGTGTTGGGTTTCTTAGGTAAAGCTACAATATTTTAATTTACGTTTAAATCTTTCGGAATTTTTGATCAGTCGATTGAGTTTTTTTAGTTTACAATTTGTTCACAATTATAGGTTCACAACACAACAACAATCAATTATTGGTTGACAATTTGCATGCTTAATTAATTTTCAATGGGTTACTCGTAATATTCTCCTAATTAATTGAAGACAGAATCAAACAAGACAAATAATAAATATGAAAAATCTTATTGTATCGATTAGTTGATCTACAGGCCGCGCCATCTATTAAACAGATAACAAAACTTTGTAGTTCATTCGTTTTGTACTAGATGGCGCTATGCAGTGGTGCGTGGTCAATGACGAAAATAATGAATTGCTTATTATTGTTTATAAATTATGGTACTTTTCTTTGGCATTGGAAAAAATGCAAACGTATTATTTTACTCTCCTCATTGTAATTACGCTTCTACTGTTATCAAAGGTATGCGAATTATATTTAACATAAATAAAATACGATTCATGTTTCACTTGTATTTTCACAATTAAAATAATGTAAAAACAAGGTAAAAATGCAGTTGTTTGAGTGTTCATATAATTTTATCTACCATTTTATCTAAAAACAAATGTTTAACGGCTCCTCCACAAAACATCTATGTTTTCAACCTTTCCGCACCTTTGCTCAAAAAGTAACAAGATTCTACTATGTATATTATTTTTTTACCTACATGTGTAGTAGTAGTAGTGCACACCTAGCCAAATGAAATTAGATATCATCAAAATGTCAGGTTACGTCACTGTTTACGTGCGCCATGTTTGATGAGTCAATAATTTTCCCGCCAAAACTCACTGCAATACCGCTTGCCAACATCGAGGAATTATGCATAGAGCATCTACATTGACCACAGTTTTATAATAATAATTGAATTTATCTATAATTTATTTTACAGTTTGTTAAGTATGATAATCAACTTATAATATAAATAAAAGTACTTGTTTAAATAGAGACATTGCGCGTATCTGTATTTATTATACATAGTACATAATACAGAATAAATAATATTACTACGTGCAGAAGGTTCTCTGTTAACAAACCCCTTGTTTAGGTATGCCGAATGAGCCTAAACGTGGCCATCCCTTTCTATCGCATGCAATGCGCTGCGATAGAAAGCGTGCGTGTAGCGTAGCAGCGCTAACATACCCCCTGGGGCCGGTAGGTTGTGTACTTGTAGCGACGCGATGAAATTACGGAGTGAACCGCCCCTGGTAGCGGATAGGTATCGACTATTAATATAGTAGTAAAGAATGTCTATAGATGTCAAATAAAAATTGTAAGTCTCATTTATAATTTACTAGGTAGTCTCTAAACATTTAATCCAAGAACGTTACGTTCAGTTTTGTTCATCACCTCATATTAGCATAGTTATCATTACTGCATACATGCTGTTGTTATGTAAAATGCATTGAATGCCTTCCAATAATTGCACCATCAATATAATTAAATCAAGTCACGTCCTTTCATTGCAGAAAAGAAATAATGAATATTCTTAAACACATTATGGAACGAACCATCTAGTGGCAGATCATTATAGCGCGCAAAATTCTAATTTAAATATAGAATACGCTCTATAATCACACTGACAATGTCTCGCGCGTGTCAACCGGCCAGTTCGACATCGTTCAATGTTCAAATTTAAAAAGAAAAAAGCGTTCCCTTTTTACAAAAATAAAGAAACGTGAAAAAGTAAAACCCAGACTGTAGTTGCCGAATTCGTTAAAAAGGTTCAAAAAGGGAATTGAAATGTGAAAGTTTTTCTTCGATATTGGCGAAAGTTTTGACGATAAAAGTTTTGGAGCGGATAAAAAATTGTTCGTGTGTGAAAATATCTGTTCTTTATGTGTTGGTGAGATTAGTGGAAATGGCTACGACTGCAGCAAAAGACGATGTGTACAATAAAGAATATAGGAGATTGCGACGGCTGACTAGTGATTTAGCTTTAAGGCAAATCTCTGTGGGTGTTTAACTGTATTCTATTTTTTATTGTGTATGTGAATCCGGAATTAACTGAGTTTTTTTTTATTTGCAGTCCGAGTATGGCCTTACGGAAGAACAGGTGGCAGGTATGTTAATAGATTAGATTAGATTATTTATTTCATGATAAAAAAATACATTACAAATTTGCTTACATGTCAAAGAAATAAGAATTTTTATCACGATCGTCAAAAACAAAGAAAAAATAAAGATATAATGTTAAATTAATACAATGTCAACCAATTCACTCAATAACGAGTAAATAGAAAAATAAAACAAAATCAAAAGAACAAATAAATATGTCAACCACTGGGTATCGTCATTCAATTTACAATATAGTGTAATGTGTATTAAATGTCAAATCGAATATAGTTTTTTTTATTTTTATATGTTTGATTTTTAATTTGATCGCCGATTGTTGCGATATATTTAATTCTAACATCGTCGTCGTTTTTAAAATGTAGGTACGTATACCTAATTCAGGAGATTCTATGTCTACCTTCCGTCTCCATCATACTACTCAACAACTAGTTCAATGTTACTATAGTTACAGCACTATCATCAGATCATTGTGCAAAAGTTTTAAATGGATAGGCACCTATACGGAATGTTCGGCTAAAATTTGAAAAAACAACACATTGCTTAAAAAATACTTGTAAATACTGCCAAACTGATATAATAGCTCCAAAACAAACGTGAATTTGCATAAATGAAAAAAATAAATAAAATGAAAATATATTTATTAACGAGAGAGGATTTCAAAAAAACATAGTGGCTAAGGTTCCACACTAGGCTGGGCCTGTCCCGTGGAAACCAAACAATGCAGATGTACTTCTTCGTAATTAAGTAAATTGACAACAGTTGCGTTGTGTGTGAGCGATAGATGTTTTCATTCCATCTGCCCAGTAGTTTGTCAAAGCTAATGAATTGTTTGCATTGTGCCACATTCTGTACCAATTCGCTATTACAGTGATTATTATACCTATACGGAACGAGGCTATTCAGACTAATTAGCATTATCACGTTTATATATAACATAAAGTCCAGGCCATCAAAGAAATGTCCCAATATTTGAGTACAGATCGTCACGTTTTTGTATGGCGTTTTATTTGACTTCAAAAAAGGAGGAGGTTCTCAATTCGTCTGTTTTTTATTTATTTTACTTATGCGTGTATGTTACGCGATAACTCAGTAATTTATGAACCGATTTGAAAAATGTTTTCTTTGTTTGAAAGCATATACTTCCAAATTGGTCCCGTTGTCACAAAAATCCAGTTCTGATGATGGGATCCTGGAGAAATCGAGGGAACTCTTCTAATTTTATAGGCATACTTGAAGCAATTTGGCTACTGATTTGAAGTCAGTTAAAACTTTGTTTTTAAAGTACAATTTTTTGTATAGAAATGATCATCATCATCCTCCTAGCGTTTAATCCCGGTTGTGCCATAAAGGAGCCCGGGGTCCGCTTTGACACCTAATCCCAAGATTTGGCATAGGCACTAGTTTTACGAAAGCGACTGCCATCTGACCTTCCAACCCAGAGGGAAAACTAGACCTTATTGGGATTAGACCGGTTTCCTCACGATGTTTTCCTTCACCGAAATATAGAAATGATGCACTAAGTGAAACATTTTACATCGTAAAATTTAGGTCTCATGTTTAAAAAGGATCGTGATTCTAAATAAGTAAGAAAAACCAAAAATTTAGAATTCTGGAAAAAAGAACCGATCTTTTGAACAACGCTTATCTACAATGTAGTTCAAAGTACCATGTAACGTTAAAACATATATGTCTATTTGACGCCACATGCTACTAGCAAGGAGCGGCATGGGCTTGCCACTGACTAAGTATGCCGTTGAAACGATTAGTTCTCCCTCGTAAAATAACGAATCATAGCAAAGCTATTTAGTGTAGGAGTGGTGGGTGTAAATCTTGTAAAGCGTGTAAACGTAGGTGGCTGACGCAAAATTAGCCTAAACTCCAAATTTAATTGACTTCTACTTACCTCATATGCCGTTACCGATATTTTTTTCCGGGAACCTGACTTTTACTGCCAACAGAAAAATTGCTTGAAAGAGTTAAGCGTATCCGGCGACGTTGCCTTGTTTCCTTCCTAGCGCACGCATCATCGTCGTAATCATATCAGCCGAGACGTCCATTGCTGGACATAAGCCTCCCCCAAAGAGTGTCACAATGACGGTCCTGCGTCTACATCCAGCGGACTCCCGCGACCTTTACCAGGTCATCAGTCTACCTTGTGGGGGGCCTACCCACGTAGCGCCTTCCGGTATGTGGTCGTCACTCGAGCACGGCCATCGCTTAGTTCTACGTGCAATGTATTAGGCGTACTTATATCCGGTCTAAAATTGACCAGCCAAAAATTCTACCTATAAACGGTTGCCTAATATTTTTTTCGTCTCATTTCAGAGTTCAAAGAAGCCTTCATGTTGTTCGATAAGGATGAAGACGGGACGATCACGATGGCGGAGCTGGGAGTAGTGATGCGCTCACTTGGCCAGAGACCGTCAGGTAGGCCTATTTATTTATTTATCTAATTCATCATCATCATCATCATATCAGCCAAAAGATGTCCACTGCTGGACATAGGCCTCCCCCAAAGAGTTCCAAAGTGACCGGTTCTGCGCCACCCGCATCCAGTGGACTCCCGCTACCTTTACCAGGGTCATCAGTCCACCTTGTGGGAGTCCTACCAACGCCGCGCCTTCCGGTACGTGGTCGCCACTCGAGACCCTATCTGCCCCAATGGCCATCAGTTCTACGTGCAATGTGCCCCGCCAACTTATCTAATTGTTGAGAATAAATGCTAAGTTAACAAAGTAATATAATAAACAGGTAAAAACTGACAATAATGTAACAAATACAATTACACGATTAAATATAAATCTAAAGTAACTTAAACTAGAACAATAAGTAAATAAAACTAAACAAAATAATAAGGAAGTAAAAATGCATAAGTATTATAAAAAGAACACCCCGTCGAGGAGATCCTCTTGCGGCATTGTCCCCATGACAAGACTAAACTTTATTACACAATATTTATTACAATAAACTTTATTACAATTCGTGGACTTAATGCCATAAGGTATTCTCTACCATTCATTAAACCGTAGGGCAAAACAGAAACTTGCTAAAGTGGGTGCAGTTAGAAAAAAAATACATGAAGAGCATAGTCATCAAAAGTAATAAAATAAATATATGTTAATAAACTAAACAAACAAGAATACATTTAAATACATAACTTATTAATATACTAATAAATATGTATATGTAGGTTTAAAGATCGTTTATTCTCATTAAGAATTTAACAATTCACTAAACTGTATATAAGTGAGGGATCCTATTGTAGGTTATAGTGCGAATCATTTTTCTAAAACGAAGTCACTTCTCTTTGTACTAGGCACAAAAAGAAGACAAAGCTATTATCGTTCATTGGTAATTATAACCGCTTATTGTTTACGTTGTCATCAGAGCCCAGAAAAGTCCAAATTCAAAGTCAAAATAATTTATTCTTCAATTTAAGCATAACATGCACCTATGAATTCAATAAACTACCATCGGTTCGAAAAGAAAACCTCTTCCACGAAACGAACCGGCGTAAAAACTCGGCGAGGTATAAATTTTCAAAACAGTATCGTCATATCAGCTGAAAAACGTCCACTGCTGGACATAGACCTCTCCCAAGGCGTGCCAAAGTGACCGGTCCTGCGCCACCCGCATCCGAAAAACAGTATATACTTTAATATAATATCACTATCACAATTTTATAAAATTTATAAAACTACATCATCATCATCATCATCATCATATCAGCCGAAAGACGTCCACTGCTGGACATAGGCCTCCCCCAAGGAGGGCCAAAGTGAGCATCCAGCGGCCTACCGGATTACTCCCGCAAAACTTTTTTTTATTTTTTTTTTTATTTAAAGTTCCAAATAATTCATAATTATCGCAGAGTTTCATAATTAGGTGCTAAAGCCATTAGTGGCTTATTTACAGCTATAGTACGGTCTAACTATTTACTATTTAAGTAGGTATGTTAGTTTACATCAATATATGTACTTACATTCCGTTTACTGTATCACTGATGAACAATAACTTGGTTGGTTACAAGGCGTAATCATAGTTGTTGCTTGACATATAATACTTGTTTACATCTTTAGTTGATATAGGGTTGGATAGGTATAAATCTTGTATGTGTTTTGGGAGACTATTTATTATTTTTGGAAGCATGTAATGATTGGTTCTCATGCCGTAAACGTTTTTCATTGCTGGTAATAAAAATCTGTGTGCATTAGATAAACTCCTTAGCCTATTGTAACTACATTGCTACAGTAGAAAGCCTACTCATTTATTTGCGATAGATTGCTCATGCAGGGCGTTATCATATCACTGCCGAATGTTACTCACAATGTGACCGTTTATCTTATAACATGCTTTTGAAATTAGTAAATGTTTTACGACAGATTTGAAAAAAAGTCGAAGTCGGTAAGTTCGGTAATGTGTTTTGGAAAGTTATATAATAGAAGAAGTTTATAGAATTCCCCAAAGCGACTTTTTCACTTTTACTACCTATTCTGTAATAGTACATTACATCAGAGGCCGGGAAAACACGGATTTCCGGCCAAGTATAGCCAAAGTGTAGGCATGTAGGTATATAGTGCTTTTCTCAAACATGCACTGAAATAAATAAATAAAAATCCTCGAATCAAACTAATTTTCATGGCTAAATGCCGTGATGCTGTGCCACAAATAGTGGAACAAAAATTAAAAAGTTACTTTGCAGGCCTAGGCCTGAAAAGTTGTATGAAATCCCATATCAGGCCGCCTCGAGATGCTGCGCCCGAAAAAGGATACTTCCGAGTCTATTATAAGGAACGTAAAGAAAACATTTCATTGCATGTTTGAGAAAAATATTGTTTTGAGCTTCCCTGTGCTTCTTCTTGGGCTTATCGGTGTTTGTTGGGAAGTTATATAAATTCTTCCTAACATACTCGTACCTTATTATTTAAAATACGTATAGCGAACACTGCCGTTATAATATCAATTTCCTTTAAGAATTCACTCGATGACTAACGCGATCCTATAGGTTATACATTGCTCTAACAGTCCTTTTTAGGGTTCCGTACTCAAAGAGTAAAACGGGACCCTATTACTAAGACTCCGCTGTCTGTCTGTCTGTCTGTTCGTCTATCACCAGGCTGTATCTCATGAACCGTGATAGTTAGACAGTTGAAATTTTCACAGATGATGTATTTCTGTTGCCACTATAACAACAAATACTAAAAAACTGTTTTTTTTTCTTTTACAATCTTACACAAATCGACCTAGTCCCAAACTAAGCAAATCGTGTAGGTACTATGAGTACTAGACTACGATAAACATAGGTACTTATAAATAAATACTTAAATACATAGAAAACATCCATGAAACAGGAACAAATATATGTGCTCATCACACAAATTAATGCCCTTACCGGGATTCGAACCCGGGACCTCCGGCTTCGTATGCAGGGTCACTACCAACTAGGCTACAGGGGGCTCCCATACAACAAACGTGATTGTTTTGCCGTTTTAATAGATAATGGTACGGAACCCTTCGTGCGCGAGTCCAACTCGCACTTGGCCGGTTTTTGTTAAATAAAGACAGTCTTAATATCTGCCGCTGATGAGAATGAATGAAAGTCGATATGTAGCTACATACCCATGAGTGCACATTTATAAATAATTTGTAGGCTACTTCTTGGTTTTCTTGGCCTTTGTGGTAAAGAACCGCGTTATTGAGAAGTAGGCATGTGCAATTTGCATCTGTTCATCTGTCAAGGTGAACATGATTGCAGCTAATCACTATAAAAATCCTCTTTCATATTTCCAAACATTTCTCTTGATCTTAAATACGAAATATCCAAGTTATTCTGGTTTACAGGTGAAATGTTTTTTATACATTAAAACAAACAAGGCAATTACAACGCAGTGTTTAACGTCCAAATTATAGCTGAAAATTATGTCCAGAACTCTTGCCAACTCAAACGCTAATATTAACATGTCTATTTTTGTTCCACACACAATGACTGCTGAAATGTTTCTTTAAATGTTTGGATATACGTAAACAATTCACATTCATTGTTATTCTAAAAACAACGTAGATACCTACTATTAATCTATAGGATCCAAAAATCGATACATTAAGGATTAAAAATGAACCAAATTTAATTCAAACTAAGAGGCATTGTAAATACCGTGTATGCTGGCGGCATTTCCTCGCTGAATTGCAATGCTGATGCGATGCGCGAGAAAGCCGCCAGCTCTTCGCTCACCAGTTACATCAACCAGACGTTTAACGCTTCTTTTTAACCCCCGACGGAATAAGAGGGGTGTTATAAGTTTGACGTGTCTGTGTGTCTGTCTGTCTGTGTGTGTGTCTGTCTGTGGTATCGTAGCTCCTAAACGAATGGACCAATTTGAATGTGGTTTTTTTTCCGAAAGCTGACGTGATGATTCTTAGCTACGCTTCAACAAAATCGGTTTAGCCGTTTTTCAGATATTGAACTTTGAAATGAAAATGACGGGGGTTTTTCAACTTTTCAAAGTTGTAGTTAAATGTGTAACCTACTACAACTTTTTTTTTAATAGCCTATATTGTGTCCCACTGCTGGGCAAAGGCCTCCCCTTACTACAACTTAATTTGATTAAATCAATTATTTTTTCTCGTTACGTTTACAGATAGAGGCAAAAAATCGACATGATAATCGATTCCCATCTCTTCAAAATAAATAATAGGAACCACTTTTCAACGCCTGGTTTTGACCACCAGAGGGGTAAACATGTTACGTTTCGAACGACCGTTAGGAAACTTTAACTGCCATTTTCCCATACAAAAATTCATGCAGGTCATGGTTTACTCTGAATGTTATCTAATCTTATCTAGCTGAGGGCCCTTTCGTATGTACTTCAACCCAGTGGGACCTTTTGTGCATTTGCCCTCTCCTTTATGCCCGCTCCCAGGCTTGCTCCATCATTTCCACAAAACGGATGATGCAGTTCACCGGGAGCACCTTGAATTCCTTTGGTTGCGGGTAGCCGTTACCAAAGTAATGCATTCTTTGTCTGGTCTAGCAAGGGCTCCAACTCCGACTCCGAATGTTGGTGCGGTTCGATCGTGTGTAAGGTCGTAGTTCGGATCAAACATCTTTGTACGTTTGGTACTACTTACCTACCTCGTATGCTTCATCTTGATATTATTACGCGACAGTTTGGTTTAGATAACACTGTTAATAGTACATTACTTACCTAGGGCGGTTAAACAAAGAATGTCTCAGATCGCAGGTATTTGACGCCCGAGCCGAAGGCAAGGGCGATAAATATGCGCTCTGAGGCTTTCTTTATTACCGCCCGTGGTGAGTACAAAATTTTACGTCTATATCTGGCCAGGAAGTGGGGTTTTTCTACTTTATGGCCAGGTATGACGTAAATAATATTTACGGAGCCCGAAATAATATTCACGAAAATAAATCGTATGGTTATAAATTACATCTGCAATGGACAGAATTAATGTAAATAAATATGTCAACGATCGTTATTTATGAAAACGTAATATTTTATACGATAATTTAATAAACATGCGCGTCGGATTGCCGCGATTGATTGATTGTCATTTTATACTTTGATACAAAACAAACTGTACTTTAATACATAATCTCCACTTATAATAAATCTCTAAATTAAAAAAAGAATCAGCCAGTTTGAAACTAAGCTTTGCGCGGTTCGAATGTTCTCAGCATCCCATGAACGGAAAAATATGAAACATTTTATATAGGTACATTATTATTCTAGCTGCAACTTAGGATAGTTTTTATCCGACTGCGACAGTTAATTAATTTTCCGAAATATACAACTTCATTTAATTTTTCATTTATTTTTATTGAAATCAAACGCTGCTCCAACTGTCAGCTATAAGAACCGTCAAATTTTCGTCAAAATGGCGGAATTGCTTTGCCTTTCACTTATTAATAATTTAAATCCCGTCTACGATAGACCTTTACGAGACAAATGCTAAAATATAAACCATAAAAAAATATTCGATTCTGATATGAGAACTTATATGCGCAAATGTCGTTTTATGTCGTAATTTCAATAAATGAAATCAACAAATTTGAACAATATAATTAACACGAATTTGTTTTTTTTGAATGACAATGGCACGCGCTCGGCGCATTCAGCCAAAGTACCTGCGGCGCTACTACGAAAACCGATACTCAATGTTCATATATTTGCATCCCTGTCACTCGAGTATGGTTAGTGCGATAGAGATAGAGATACCCGAATATTTTCGAATTCCGAAGTTCGTGGTTATAGCTCAGGAATCGAAAATATGGTAAATAATCATAATGTATTTTCTCGAAAAAGAATTTAAAATAAATATAGTCAAATGGAGAAAAAAACAAAGCAAGAGGTTATATAGGTAATGATTAAGTTATAAGAGTCCAAAGTTTTAAGAGGGGGTATGTTCTGTCCCTTTTCCGCAAAACGCACCTTCATATGAAACGATTGTTTTTTACTATGACGCTCGAGTATATTGACGTCACAGTCCCTCATCGTTTTCTCACTCTAACAAGCGACATTAAAACGGATGTAGCTTCATAATTTTTTGAGATATTTGAATGGGAGTTTCATTATCTTCTATCTATTTATACATAATAAATGCCTATGTCCTGACTGACTTATTCACTCAATCACTCACTCACTCACTCATCAACGCACAGCCGAAACTACTAATCTTAGAGAGTTGATTTTTGCACAGTATGTTGCTTTTATAAAGTGGGCTAGGGATAAAAAGGGATTTTTGAAAATTCTACCCCTAAGGGGGTAAAATGGGGGTGCAAAGTTTGTATGGGAGAACCTTTTTTTTTTGAGCTATAGACTTAAACTTTGTAGAAAAATTAGTTATTAGAATACAAATGAAACACTTTCAGCGTTTTGGAAAATTCCACCCCTATGGGGGTAAAATAGGGGTGCAAGGTTTGTATGGGGGAAACATTTTTTTTTTAAATAGAGACTAAAAACTTTGTAGAAAGATCAGTCATTAGAATACAAATAAATAACTTTCAGGGTTTTAAAAAATTCTACCCCTAAAGGGGTAAAATAGAGTGCAAAGTTTGTATGGGAAAAACTACTTTTTTTTAAATAGAGACTTAAAACTTTGTAGAGAAATTATTCATTAGAATACAAATAAAGTACCTAGATTCAGTGTTTTAAAAAAATCTACCCCTAAGGGGGTAAAATAGGGGTGCAAATTTTGTATGGGGGAAACAATATTTTTTTTAAATAGAGACTTAAAACTTTGTAGAAAGATTAGTCATCAGAATACAAATTAAGTACTTTCAGCGTTTTAGAAAATTCTACCCCTAAAAATAGGGGGCTAAAATAGGGGTGCAAAGTTTGTATGTGGGAAACTATTTTTTTTAGCTAGAGTCCTAAAACTTTGTAGAAAGATTATTTAAATACAAAGAAAGTACTTTCAGCGTTTTGGAAAATTTCACCCCTAAGGGGGTAAAATAGGGTGCAAAGTTTGTATGGGAAAAACATATTTTTTTTTAATAGAGACTTAAAATTTTGACGAAAAATTACTTATTAGAACATGAAAAATACTACATTCGGCGTTTTACAAAAATCATTCCCTAAGGGGGTTAAAAAAGGGTGCGAGGTTTGTATGGGGAACACTTTTTCTGAGCTAGACACTTAAAACTTTGTAGAAAGATTACTTATAAAAATACAAAAAAAAAGACTTTCAGCGTTTTGAAAAAATCTATCCCTAAGGGGGATAAAAAGGGTGCAAAGTTTTTATCAGGGAAAGTTTATGTTTTTGAGTTAGAGACTTGAAACTTTGTAGAAAGATTACTTATTAAAATACAAAAAAAGAACACAAATTGTTTTAGAAAATTCCACCCCTAATATGGTTAAAAAGGAGAGCAAGCTTTGCATGGGCAACACTTTTTTTTGAGTTAGACTTAAAACTTTGCAAAAAGATTACTTATTAGAATACTAAAAAAGAACTTTAAGCGTTTTAGAAAACTCCATCCCTAAGGGGATCCTTAAGATCCTTAAGAAGGGTAGCCAGTGTTGTGTGGGAAAAACTTTTTTTTTTACTAGACTTAAAACTATTCAAAATGTTACTTATTAAAATTAATAATAACGTACTTTCAGAGTTTTAGAAAATTCCACCCCTAAGGGGGTTAAGAAAGCTTTGTATGGGCAACACTTTTTTTGAGCTAGAGACTTAAAAGTTTACGAAAAAAGTTCTTTCAGCGATTAGAAAAATTCAACCTCTAAGGGGGTTTAAAAGGGGGTTCAAATTTTAAATGGCGAGCAATAAAATTTTAAAGTGTGAGTAAGAGATTGTTAACTTCGGTCTTATTCTGTACGTTAAAAGACTACAAAACTGATTTCAGAGTTTTTCCAAATTCATCCCCTAAGAGTGTTAAAATTGGTTCAAAGTTTGAGTATTTCAAGGCATTTTTAAAGTATGAGATTTTTAACTTTGGTTTTAGACTGTTTGTTCACAAACTAGAAAATGAACATCAACTTTTATTTTAATTATCCCCTAAAAGAGGGTTCAAATTTTGTATTGAGAGTAATCATTTTCTAAGACGATAAAAAGTTCTACGCGGACGAAGTCGCGGGCAACAGCTAGTTAATATTACTCCTATTTTCCCAGGAAATTCCGCAGTAAGCTCGGCCGAATTTCACCTCCCCATACAAACGGAGTTACGTTTTGGATTGTAACTAAACTTTGCAGATACAATGACAAGAGGTATATCTAGGTCTGTAATAACTTAGTTTACCAAACCAACGAAATACAGCAAAAACAAGTTTTGTATGAAAAACTTTTTGCTGTATTGTTTTACTATGTTATCTGAAGCCACATAAACTAATTACAGACCTGGATGGTACTTAACTTATTCTAAGTAAAAAGTTTCAGAGCAAACTAGCTAGTCGTTTTAAAATGAGAGCGTAACTACGTTTGTATGGAGAATCGAGCTTACTGCGGACTCTTAACATGTTTATTTTATACAGTGTCCCAAAAGGCAAATTCAAGCCGGAAACGGGTGATAGAACAAGTTATAACTTGATAGACACTTGACTTGACAAAAAATACTGAACTTTGAATTTACATAATACATAATTAACAATATCACACTACTTTAAAAAAAAGTTTTTTTCCGATAATCTAGCACGTAATGTTATACCTACCATTTTGAATTCAGACTAAATAGACCAACCGCCTTTTGATGAAGCTACTTGCCAAATTAGCGAGGTATATTTTGATTCAGTACAGTCAGCTAAAGTTAGTCGGTCTAACGATTTTGAGTAGAGGTTTGGGAAAAAAAGTGACATTTTACTTAAACCGGAGGCACTTCAGTTTTATCTTTGGTTATTCATGGTTACATTCCAATTTAAATATTGATGAAAAAGAAAACTTTAGTAGCAGTAGCACTTTTTAAATAGGTATCATTACAGAGCGTCCATTTTTTTAAATTATTTTTTTGATAACTCTTGAATTGGATATCACCCGTTTTCCGCTAGAAGTTGACTTTTGGGGCACGTCGTATGCGCAAACATCGAATCTTATCGTTTTTGGTGATAGTGACACAAAATTGACTAAACGAACTACTTAAATTACCCGACCTCCTCAAATTTTATTTTTTGTGCTGTAAATGAATTTGACTGTAATTTAGTGTGATTTCATACGTGCAAAGGACTGTAGTTCTAGATTGAGCCAAAAGTGCCAATAAAAATGCAAAAGTGTAAAACACAAGGCCCCGGCGAGATTCGAACTCACGATCTCCTGTTTACTAGACAGGCGCTTTAACCAACTAAGCCACGGCGCCATTGTATGCCGCTGTCGAACTTTCAGTACATCTGCTTCGCCCCGTAATAATGCCATGGTAATAATAATAAAACTCATATAATAAATAAATTAACCTCTCTCAGTATGAGGCAGGTGGTGGTGTACAAATAATCAGCAAAAGTTTTTTTTTTATACAACGCTGGTGGCAAACAAGCTTACGGCCTGTTTGATGTTAAGCTAGTAACGTAGCCTATGGACACTTGTGACTCCAGAAGAATCACAAGCGCGTTGCCGACCCTTTATTCACTTGACGATTCGCTTGAGGAAGTTACATACAATCAAAATTGAAAATAATGATTATGTTGCCTCTTCACTACCTACGACTTTTAATGACTTCATTTGATGAAGACTTTATATTTTTATTTATAAATATACATTCATAGGTATGTTCAATTGTGCCCAAGAATATAAAATTGTACCAAAGTTTGAAATTCAGATTAGTTTCGATAGAACACAAAAATTGGGTCACATGAGTCAACGATAAATAAATCAAACAACAGTTTCATCAGGAAAGGGATTTAAATCTTTCGCGTTCTTTTGCAAATTTTATGTTCAACCCACCTAAGGTTCAATATCATTTCACTCTATTGGCTATGGCTTCTGTGCAACCTAAGCACAATTCTGCCAGTATCAAGTGTCCAGCTTTGCACGGTACAGATGAAAGAGGGTAGACATATACCAGGCTACTAAAATTTACAAACAGGGGTGATTCCTGTGTAAACTGTCACAATAAAACTTAGCTAGAGCAAGACGTTACTTTGACGTATCGCATGCATTGTGTTATGTTATTATTATTAACCAGGCGATAGATTAACTACGTTGACATGTTGTCGCGAAGCCACTTCTGGTCACTCTCATGGCCGCGAATGAGAAGAGCTCACCATGGTTTTCTTCCAAATCTCCCACTACAAATCTGCATGTTCGCAATATAGCCGTGAGGAACTCTGACTACCCGCCTACCTACCCGTCAACATTGTTATAGCCATGATCTCTTTTAGGTGTTGGTACATAAAATAAATCCGTTTGTTAGTCGTATACCTCGAAATCAAAAAATCCTTGTAGCTTTTCACCTATTCGCGTTTGGCCGCGATAGCGTAGTTTGTTGTAGCGTGTATTATCGGTGGTATATTTTGTTACTCGCATATATTTTTAATAGATTTGTACAACAGTAGCAAATTTTGATGTAGCATGTATTATCAATAGCCTATTTAGTTAGCCGCATATATTTTCAATAGATGTTTACAACAGTAGTTAATTTTGATGTAGCATGTATTATCAATAGCCTATTTAGTTAGCCGCATATATTTTCAATAGATGTTTACAACAGTAGTTAATTTTGATGTAGCATGTATTATCAATAGCCTATTTAGTTAGCCGCATATATTTTCAATAGATGTTTACAACAGTAGTTAATTTTGGTGTAGCATGTATTATCAATAGCCGTATATAGTAGCCCGCAAATATTTTTAGTTTTTTGATTTAGTCGCACGATGCCTATTATCGCACTTAGTTGACTTTTTCATTTTTACTTGCAATAGGTAGCTCAGGGACAACATTTTAAAATCTCCATACATGTAATCGCATTATGCTGGAAATCACACCTAGCCAAACTTTTTTTCTAAATAGTTCAAATAGTCGCAGAATGCCAACTTTTGTTTTCACCAATATTTTCGTTTCTCGTATTGCCTACAAAATGTACAATCAAACACAACAACCATTGTACCGTATGTCGGTTTTATTTTGAAAACATTTTTGAATTGTAATGTAATCATTATGTAATAATTGATATTAAATGTAAAATAAATGTGAGCTCCTCAACTAAACTAGTATAGTCACCAAACTTTAACCCCTTGTCGGTCGTGGTCCACCTGCTTAGTTCACCTATTTAGGTGGACCACGGGCACTTTTTCTTGCCGGTGGTTCGGTTAAATGATGAATAATATACAAATAAAAAAAACCGGCCAAGTGCGAGTCGGACTCGCGCACGAAGGGTTCCGTACCATTATCTATAAATATTTATTTAATTCTCTTTTTTAGTATTTGTTGTTATAGCGGCAACAGAAATACATCATCTGTGAACATTTCAACTGTGTTTTCTGTCATGGTTCATGAGACACAGCCTGGTGACAGACAGACAGACAGACAGACAACAGACATACAACAGACAGACAACAGACAGACAGACAACAGACAGACCAGACAGACTGACAGACGGACAGCGGAGTCTTAGTAAAAGGGTCCCGTTTTACTCTTTGAGTACGGAACCCTAAAAATGACTAAGGGCCATGGTCCACCTAACCTAACAAGCTAGAAAAAATATTCTTCGTACAAAACCGGGTTATGTACCAAGAAACTAACTTTCTTTGCATTTACGAAACAAAACTATAAAGGTATAGTGCTTAAAGGAAATATCGCGATATGTAATAACGCATTACAAACAAATATCTATCGAGGTGAAAAAGCGACTACAGTGAAGAAAGGCAGGAAAGTAAATATACTATGAATTTTATACACCATTATAATTGGCGACCAAATATCATACTACAAGGAAAAACATCTGTTCAGAAATTTTGAGATCGCGGCGAAACGCGAATAGGTGAAAAGCTACAAGGATTTTTTGATTTCGAGATATACGACTAACAAACGCTATATACTTAAATTCATACATCTGTGATCATGACCATTCACGACACATGTTGAACTGAACTTTTAAACGTGTTATCTCATGAATCCCTATTCCTTCCTATTGACGGTTAGTGGCAAGCATTTTATTTTTCAAATTAATAACGTGATTTTTTTTTTCAATTTTCTCGATTGACACTAGCACACCTGACACATGTAGAAAAGCAAATGATAACTTTGCGCAAAGAGGTTATCTGTAATGTAAAGTGACAAATAATACCTATTGACAGTTCAATAGGTACTATTACTGAAATATGAAGGGTCCACGGAAAGAACATGTCTGTCTGGTCACTTTTTTTTTCAACATGAGATTGTAATGTCACGTTAAAGTGCATAAGTAACGAGCTCAACATTGCGACATTAAAAAAAAGGAACTAGACATGTCATTTCCGTGGACCACTCATATAATTGTCGACCTTGCAAATGTCTAACGAAATTTCAAAGAAATGGGTAGGGAATTAAATTCCTTAGTTACCATACCATCTTACCTACCATAAAATGAATAATGAGATAATTTTTAGAGTTCCGTACTCAAAGAGTAAAACGGGACGCTATTACTAAGACTGTCCGTCTGTCTGTCTGTCTGTCTGTCTGTCTGTCTGTGTCTGTACAGCTGTGTCTGTCACTAGGCTGTATCTCAACAACTGTGATAATAAGAAAGTTGAAATTTTCACAGATGGTGTATTTCTGTTGCCGCTACAACAACAAATACAAAAAAAACAGAATAAATAAATATATTTTATATGTATATATATTCCTACTATCTTACACAAATTGGCTTAGTCCCAAACTAAGCAAAGCTTGTACTATGGGTACAGTCGCCATCACATACATAGGTACACTATAGGTGTTCAAAAATATCGGCACATGCACCCTAATGCCTTGAAAATAGAGGTGTGTTCCGATGTTTGTGACGTGCTTGTTTGCTCCGATGTATGTGATGGCGACTGTACTAGACGACGATAAACATACTTATATTGATAAGATAAGATAATTGATAATACTTAAATACCAACATAGAAAACATCCATGACTCAGGAACAAATATTTGTGCTCATCACACAAATAAATGCCCCTACAACTCCCTCCTCCTGAGGCTCCCTTACAACAAACGTGATTTTTTTGCGGTTTTTATAGATAATGGTACGGAACCCTTCGTGCGCGAGTCCGACTCGCACTTGGCCGGTTTTTTAATTTGTACTTAGTGATTTTTCATTTTCATTTTTCATGATATGTTATTTACTATACTAATGTACTTATATAATTAATATATTATTATTCTTATATGCGAAATTTCCTAACAAATGTGTGGCTTAACTCACTCAAGTCTCAAGGCTTTATAACCCAAATCCTTTTTACCCCGTTTATTTTCGTCAAAACTCAAGCTCTTCTTTCAATCATTTACATTTTTTTCCCGAAATTATCATATTTATTGAAACCCTTGCTTATTTAAGAACCAAAATCTTATTACATCCCTCATATACAGAATGTAGCAGAAATAGATGCTGAATTATTTACCTTGGCGGTGTTTGAGGATATTCACTTGAATATAAATGAAAATAAACTGAAGGTATACATTTCAATTTGCGTCCTACGATGAATGGGATTTCATGAATTTTTCGAGCCGTTTTGTCAAAATAAATCATTCTCGTAGTGTTATGCAAATGTTTTAATTTTCATATTTTATTTCGGGTGTCTTATCGCTGATTTATAGTACGTTACCGGCAAGGGGGCTTTTTAGGGTTCCGTAGCCAAATGGCAAAAAACGGAACCCTAATAGATTCGTCATGTCTGTCTGTCTGTCTGTCCGGCCGTATATCACAGCCACTTTTTTCCGAAACTTTAAAAGCTATACTGTTAAAACTTGGTAAGTTGATGTATGTATTCTGTGAACCGCATCACGATTTTCACACAAAAATAGAAAAAAAAAACATTAAATTTTAGAGGTTCCCCATACTCAGAACTGAAATTAAAAAAAAAAATTTCATCAAACCCATACGTGTGGGGTATATAGGTCTTCAATAAATATGGAGAGGTTTTTTATATATTTCTTTTCTAAACTGAATAGTTTGCGCGAGAGACACTTCCAAAGTGGTAAAATGTGTGTCTGTAACTTCTAAAATAAGAAAATGATAAGACAAAAAAAAATATATGATGTACACTTCCACCGAAAATTGGTTTGAAAGAGATCTAGTAAGTAGTTTTTTTTAATACGTCATAAATAGTGAACCGCAATTTATTTTACGGAACCCTTTATGTGCGAGTCCGACTCGCACTTGGCCGCTTTTTTAAAATAGGGTAAATTACGTACTTCTAAAACTTAACCATGACCTTAATTTAATTAATTAACTAAAATTCCGACTTCATAAATATTCTAACAAAATCTAAATTACCAGCAATGTACAGTAAAGTTAATTGACAAGTAAGTGTAAATGACAGTTTTTCATACTTTGTTTAGTACGATGTCATACACCTAGTACATTGATAGTTCGGATTTTGGTAATTTAATTGTGCAGTTAATTTACAAAATTATGATAAGTATGCTAAAATTACTAATACATGTAAACAATTGCTAATGAAACATATTATTATCAGTTTTAATAAATGCCCGCGTGCCAGTAACACACTGTAGATCGCACAGCCAACTTGTACACGAAAGCCTTATCCATCGTTCTATCTACATTAACCCCTTTATTCATAAAATTTTACAAACCACTGTAAACGAACATGTATTTTGTCCGTTTCTGGATGTTCTGGTAAACAGAAATGTCATAGTGATAAAGGGATTATGAAGGGTCCACAGAAAAAAAAGAACAGTCACCTTTTTTTTCAAAATGAGATCTTAATGTCACGTTATAGTTCATAACGAACTCAACATCTTGAAATAAAAATTTCATTTTGAAAAAAATAATTGACTAGACATTTTCTTTCTCTTCATGTAGGTAACGGCATTTAAGTAAAAGTACTTCATTACTGATAACATTTCATTTTTATCGGACCAATTCGTATGCGTTTCTTTGTTTATCTAGGATATCAAAGGGAAATATAATAACAATTTTACTTATTTCGATCATTTAGTGCTTTTCAAACAAAACAATACATTTTTTTAATTTTCACTATGGTTTTACTTGAAATTGCATGACGATTAACAAACGATTTATCTAATCTTACATGGAACAGGGTATTAAACTAACATAGATTTGAGGAACAGTTATGAGTAACGTCACAGTTAATTAATTTTACCCATATGCAACCGTTTGATTTGCTTTCACTCTCTTTGAAATAAAAACAAAAATGTTTCTAAAACTTCTCTTTCATTCTTTGTACTTGTTGACGATACTTCGCTGTAAACAAAACATTTATACAGTTAAGTGACAGTGAAACAGACCCTACTTATGTAATGCGAACTCATTTTACTCCAAGAATGCCGCAGGGACCTACACTGGGCCCTGGCTAGTAATTGCTTACTCAACTTTTTTACTAAAATGAATCTTATAACGCCGGCTTAAAGAATTTTTTGGCAAAACCGGGTTGGCTGTTTAACATTTTTCAGGCTGTTTTTAACATGTTTTTCTTCCGTTGGTTTCTGTGTTGCCCCAGTCAATCAGACTTTAGAATACCTTTGCCTTATATTAAAGGCGCCATTTGTACTTATTTTGATGTAAAAAAATATAATAGATCAATCAATATTTTTATTAGCCTGTTGCTGTCTTAGTCTCATAAGTACATCTTGGCTCTCGATTTCCACAAATATGTCTGTCATCTCCCGGTTATGCCACTTCATTACGAAAACAGCGAAAATTGTCTGTTTTCTAATATTTACCATAATCACATTACACCGAGTTCCTATCTCAAAACTCATTTAGCGACTGTAAAGAATGAAGCAAGAACCCATTTAAATATGACCTTTTCATATCCTACAGATATTGAGTATCTAAAAATACCCAAATTGCGTATTTGAAACGGTTTCCGTATCCCTGAACATTGTAATATCGGTCCTTTCAATACGCCTCTGACCGTGATTTAAATAAAAATCTCGAAGAAAATTTTATTTATGATTTATTTCCCTAAATCATATTATATTTGGGTCTACTACACAATAGAAGCCATTTACTTCTTAGACCTCCTATTTCATTCAATCGTGTTTTTCAAAAAGCAACCTAATGTTACGAATAATAACGTTTACATTTTAATGCAATAGAAGAAGGGTCGATGGGACTGGACCCGTAATGTAATGATCGCCCAAACCGCATTGTCTTTTGTTTTTGTCCATGAAAGCACGAAATAAAAGGCTTGCGTGTGACAGATATAGGAAATTGTTTTGTGAATATATTGCGAACCTGCTGAATTGGATCTATATGGTCGTACTGTATAATGACGCATCATATTGGACGAAGAAAGTGACGATATCATTTTTTATGAATAACGTTTTGTCCATAGCACTGGCATTAAGAAATAAGTTTGATATTTTCCAATGTTATATGTTTACTTTACAAACCAAAGTCGTGCAGAAGATTGTGTGTTCTTTTGAATATTTAATGTACAAATAAATCAGTTCTGACATCCTCAAATCACGTTTGACTAAGTAAATGTTTTTTTTATTTTTATAAACTGTTTCTTTGTTATACGTGTGTGTGTGTTATATCCTTACTAGAGTAGATAGCAGACAAGTCTTTAACCCTTTCGAGGAAAAAAATGCCCGCAAACACAAATGTGCGCGTATTCGTTATCATTTTCATTTTAATCAGATAATCCTCTAAACTTTTTATCCACTTAAACAGTCTAGTCTAGTGAAAGTAGTATACACTAAAGTACCGTTACAATCAGACACTTCGTATTTAATATCTTCTTCAAAACTTGTTCAGAAATCAATAATGTGCCTATGTTGTACCTAAAATTACATGATGCTATGCTGCTTGAGAAGAATATGTCATATACCTGTGTCAGCTTATAATTTAACTAAATTTTTGCAGAAGTATTTTATTTTGGATCGTATTTGATTTTCATTATAACCCCTGATATGCCCTTATATGCCTCGGGATTTTTCCGAATAATTTTAGTTGGAAAAATCCCATAATCGTGTATTATTGCCCTAAGGAATTAAAATTGTCTTCTTTGTACGATTTTTAATTTCTAACTGAAGCGTCGACGGTGCGTGAAAAAAACGCCATCTGCATAGGCCCATAGGGCCCCGGAATCACGCGTTTAAGATTATTTGGAATCCTCCCGGGACAACGTGTAACATTGCATAACTAAACTTGATTTAAGAAACAACTTTAAAGCAACTTAAAATGCCTCTGCTAAGTAAAATGTGTTTTCTCCCTTTCTTACGAACATAAATGTCAAAGTAAACCTAATACAATGTTTAATTTGAACGCCATTATAGTTTAAAAAATAGGATTGTTGAACGTTTAATGAATTTCGGCCGTAAGTGTGTACTGCGAAGATTGGGTGAAATAAAGAAAATCATATTTTAATGATACGGACCACGTTGAGATCCATTAATTTTGATATACCTGTGTCCATCAATTGCATATATACCAATTGATAATGATGTTGTTAGATAGTTATTATTATCTACGATACTAATATATTTAAAAGCTACGGTAGCCTAGTGGTTTAGGCATGCGGCTGCTAAGCGGCGGTCGTGGGTTCGAATCCCGGCTCGTACCAATGAGTTTTTCGGAACTTATGTACGGAATATTTATCGTTAGCTTTTCGGTGATGGAAAACATCGTAAGGAAACCTGTCTAATCCAATAAGGTCTAGTTTTCCCTCTGGGTTGGAAGGTCAGATGACAGTCGTTTTCGTTAAACTAGTGCCTATGCCAAATCTTAGGATTAGGTGTCAAAGCGGACCCCGGGCTCCTTTAGGGGCACAACCGGGAATAACGCTAGGAGGATGATGACTAATATATTTAAAACGGTTATTACAGAGACTGAGCTTCGGGACATGGTGAAAGAAGCGGACCAAGACGGCAACGGCACCATCGAATTTAACGAGTTTTTGAAGATGATGTCTGTGAAGATGCGCGGTGCTGATGGCGAGGACGAGCTTAGAGAGGCTTTCAGGTAATCTAATAGTAGTTTATGTGACTGTACATAATGAAGGGTATTAAACACAAGTTAAGTGTGGGTTTATGAAACAAGCGTCAGCGAGTTTCATAATAGGATCACACGAGTGTTTTAATGCCTAATTATGTACAGTTACATACACTACTTTATCTACCCACATATTATAAATCCTCAATGATATGTTCGGGATCGATATCGATGTTATTATGATTTTTCATACATTGTTTGATACACTAGCACAGATAAAACGCTGATGTTACGTTACTGGTTGCAATAATGGTGGTCATTATATATGGTTTCCGAACACGTTATAGAGGATTTATGATATGGGTGTAGATAAAAGATTATAAAAATATTACATAAAATAATAAATATTTGGTGACAATCTTTACACTAATCGACCAAGCCCCAAACTAAGCAAAGCTTGTATTATTGTACTAGACGACGATATACAATACTTATATAGATAAATAACAACATCCATGACTCATGAACAAATGTTCGTGCTCATCACACAAATAAATAAGTATCTATATCGTCGTCTTGTACCCATAGTACAAGCTTTGCTTAGTTTGGGACTAGGTTGATTTGTGTAAGATTGTCCGCAAATATTTATTTATTAAATATTTATTTATTTATTTATAAATGCACTTACCGGGATTCTAACCCGGAACCTCCAGCTTCGTAGGCAGGGTCACTACCAACTAGGCTACAGAGGTCGTCAAACATGAAAATGATCATATCATTTACAATAATTTTAGCTAAAATGAGGCAGCTAGCTTCTTTCAAGTAGGTATTAAATATAGTTGTGGCAGAATAACTTAGATTGATTTTAAGACTTTGTATATATTTAATACATAAGTAAGTACTTAAAACAAAGATAAATGTGAAAAAAATTACAAACACCGTCAAGGTCAAGGAGTGTTCCTTTATATTTGCTCACCGAAAAATAGTCAAAATCAAAATCAATTATTTATTCTGCAAATAGGCCACAAGGGCACTTTTACATGTCAAATGGTATTCTACAATATAATATTAATAATCTTACACAATAATCATTTTAAAATTGCAGATTTTAACTAATTAGTACCTAAACGGTTAACAAACTAAATGTCACTAAATAAAAACTAAAAAAATCCAAAATTGTAAAATATTATCAATAACATTCGATATAAGGTCTGTATCAGAATTAACAATAAGTTTATGATATTAATTTAGTACCCCAGAGATATATAAGGTCTCTGAGCATCCAAATACAATTAATAATTATTCTAATGTTCTTATAGAGATGTATACTGTCTCTAAGCGTTAAAACAGAAAAAAAGGACCATTAATGTAATATTGTCAGAGATGTACAGGGTCAATAACAATAAAACGTGTCAAGAACAGAATGATGTATCTCGTCAAAATAATGATAATAACACTAGTATTTAGGTAGTTACTATGCCCTTGCAAGCATGAACAGACCGGACTCCACAAACAGCATCCGATCACGAGTATGACGCATATCTCAGCCATCGCCTCCCTCAAGTGAGTGATAAGATTTGCCTATTGTGACTAAAATTACGCATAACCGTGCAAACTCATGTTTAATAGGTAACTAGTTACCAAACATTGCGTTTTATTTTGTGTTTCGTCCCAAAGTAAAAATTTACAGGTAGGTACTCATTTTGAATTATTGATTTAGTCCCTAAAATTTTGCCCGTGATATAAAATCCACCCTTTAGTCATTTGATAAAGAGCGAAGTTCATTGACTGTGAAACCTTAACGGAAGCAATCCATGTAGTAAATAAATAACTTGTAAAATTTATATTTTTATATCTAACGCACAATTTTTTGCGTGAATAGAAGAAAAATAAACTTCAATAAAAATATCAGGAGACGATCTTACAGAAATCGTACACTAGTATGATTTCTGTAAGATCGTCTCCTGATATAGTGAGCTCATCGCGACAGGAATCTGATTTGCCACTCCTATTGGAATGCACTGCGCAAATTTCTACTCTTGATAAACGAGACAATGTCTTAAGGAATTCACATTTTTATTCCATGGACGAAGTTTGCAATAACTACCTTAACAATGAACCACCCTTCATTCCAGGGTATTCGACAAAAACAACGACGGTCTAATTTCCTCGGTGGAGCTTCGTCACGTGATGACCAATCTTGGGGAGCGACTCAGCGAAGAAGAAGTGGACGACATGATCCGCGAGGCTGACTTGGATGGCGACGGCATGGTTAACTACGACGGTAAGAATATTGCACGTTCATTATATTCCATCAGTACATTGTTTGGGCAATCTGGATCAAGGCCATGATGATTCCGCCAATATTGAGTTTGGATAAGACACGGCCAATATAATTTTGTCGCTAGACAACAAGCCGCTATTTCACCAACTTGACAATTGTCACCTGACAACGACGATTCTCCGTACATTGCTGGTTCCACAAGTTACCTAGCGACCACGTTAACTTATATCACAAGCAATGTATGGCGAGCTGTCAGTATCAGGTGACAATTGTCGAATTGGTGAAATAGGGGCTAGGTAGTTTCGGTAGTATAATCCGATCGATCGAGCCACCAATTTATTATTATTATTATTTATAATAATACTACTTTAATAAATACTAATAATACTATACTACTTTTATAAAACAGCTGGGGTCCACAGTGGTATTAATATAATAATACTTATCCTAGGTTAGTTATCTTATAAATTAGGTATGTATACATTAGCTAAAATTTAAATACAATGGTGGGAGCAAGTTCATTGTATCAACCAAGCAAATGTTTAGTTCACACAATAAACCTGCTCAGAGTCCTCACTTCACTTCGTTTATTATTGCCGACACCCAGAACCTTTGCAAACGACTATCGTATCTGTCATATTGTCATATAGAATTTATTTACAACACAATACGGATTACTTACAACCAACACATTGTACAGAATGATAATGACTATACTACTTTTATACACCATTTACATAGTATTTAAGAAGGTAAGTCTATGCTTACCTTCTTAAATACTATGTAATATAGAAGTAGTCCTATGACTACTTCTATATTGGGAATCTACACCATGTTTATATTTTTGAAAACTACTACTACTACAATGCTACTTGAGTACAATTTAATTTTATTTCATTCATACATGCCTGATGCAAATGACATCTGTCATCTTTACTTTACTTTTCTTTACTTTTGTTTTGTTACTCAGATGTAAAATTGTCCTGAGATTCTGGTATTTATCCTAAGGCTTCATGAACATTTGTGAGGTAAAAAAACGGTTTATTTCCAATTGTTGGAATTCAATTACATGTTATTTCCGTATATCTAGTAATTTTTAATATATTATCTAGGATTAGGTAGTGTTGAGTTTATGGTGGTAAGGTCGCCGGAGCTCTTGAGAATGTGCCGTGTTAACCAGGGACCTTGTATCAACTTGTCTCTTATGCTGTTAACACATTGAATCCTCATACCTCAGAAGTTGCTACTTCTTCGCATCGTTTTTAAATCTGGGGGACTTACTAACTGCACACAGACTGAAGGAAGACAGTATTTTTGTATCTTATTTTTTATTTTATTTGATTACAAATGAACATGCATTCAGCTCCTCGACAGTTCCCACTAAAACATAATTTAGTTTACTATTACCTAAACTGTTTTAATAAAAAGACTAGAATTACTTACATTATACTTACTATTGCTACCTATACCCTATTCCATATAAAACCAAACAAATCTTTCGATTCATCATGCCATTTGAAAAGCAATTGCTGCCTCATTTTTATGATTGAAAAACACCTAATAATCGAAATCAATAAAACTAGTAGGTACCATATTTTCCTTTAATATTTTATTCTAGAAAAACGAATCTTAAAGACAGCTTTAGTTCGTATTTAAATGGAAAGAGATACATTCTCAAAGTATCTTTCACTATTTATGAAAGAAAAAAATTGAATGAGACTTTCTTTCATTTTCAGAGTTCGTGACAATATTGACGTCGAAAAACTAGTATGCAGACCCAACGCCGACCAGAGACCCACCCCCTCGAACAACTGTCCCCCGTAAGGGCACCCAGAGCAACCCTTGCGGGGACCTATACAAACATGGCGGGAAAGAAACTCTTATATAAACAGGACGGCATAGAAAGAACAGTGTTAATAACGTTAACGATAAATAACCAGTGTTAAACGTTAAAGATAATCATTAACCGTTACTTTAGATCGCGCTTGGTGGCAGTGTATACGTACTTAATGTTTAGATGTGTGACGTTCATTGTTTGCAGCTACATACAAAATTGGAGGAAAAAATATGGACTTTCCTTCTCTCATTTTTAATGCAGGAAGCTAGATTTGTGAATTGAATTATAAAAACGCTTGCCGTTGCAAGTTACTTAGTTGATTTAAATTATCTAATTAGCTAATTTTAGAGATTGTTAGTATACTAAATGTTTTAAAGACTGCTAGTCTAGTCCCGATCGTTTCATATTTGGTAATTAAAACTTTATTTGAAATGCTGTTTTCAGTTATTTTAGTAACAAAACCAAGTCTGATATTAAATTAACATATAACTGCTAACTGACTTGTAACGGCACAAGCCTCCTAATGGATATAACTAATTAACTTAAACTAACAATAGATAATAAAGCAACTAAATTAACCTTAACAACCAGTGTAAATTACATTATAGATATAAAGAGCATTGAATTCATAGATTCACTAGGTAGAAATAAAATTAAAATAGCTGTTAACAAAAATCGGTTGTGCCGACAATTTTTTGTAAGTGTACTAAAAAACATAGTATCTACATGATAAAATAGATAATCTAGCATCCGTACGTATACACGTTGTGTGACTTTGTGTAGTTTTAGAAGTGTATGTGTTGACAAAAGATGCTATCCAGTAAAATCCTTTCGGTGTTGCTTCGAGTAAGCGTATCATGCGCTTAAATAGATTCTGCTTGAATCGGAAAAGTAGTAAACAATAATCGAATCCAACAAAAACTTCCTACGCATTCAGTCTTGGAGATACCAGAATGTATTTTGAAACAAATTCTACATTTTAATAAAGAAGAAGTTACTCATGACACCAAAAATCGTTTCATGAAGATAATACAAACAATATTAATAAATATTGGCGACCACATAATGTTATTTTGTGACGAAGATACAGGGCTGAGTTGCATACTATAGTTAGGCAACAAACAATCAAAGGCTTAATCTGCAAGTGTAAATTCTGCAAGCATTCATCCATCGAACACTAATCGAAACAATACCAAAGGATTCTTCTGGACAGTGCTAAGGCTTTCGTAAGTCTTCCAAACGGTGGGTTGACTGAAATGATGAGCCAAATAGAAACTGAGTTCATTAATGTTACGAGGAATCGAAGAAATATATTTATAAAAAGACTAGTGATTAAAGCTAAGATTTTATTCAGTCCTAAAATGGAGGAATTTTACCAAATTTATATAGGCACATGAAAGGGTACTTTTATTGTAACAAGATTTCTACTTTTTGCTAAGCTCTTAAAGACTATAAGGCATTTTAAAGTAGAATTTATGTTTGTGTGGTTTTTCTCCATTTTATTCTACTTATAATTTAGATTTCTAATTTGTGTCCATGTTTTCAGGGTCATTTTTGTAGGGAAGGCACTAGAACACGTTTTTAAATTCCGTTTTGTGCCATTAAGTCACTTTATTTTCACGTGACCTAACTATTTGGTGCAAGACGCACGAATTTTCAATCTTTCTGACACTGTTTTTCAGCTTCTGTATTTATTTCTGCGTTGTCTATGGGAGTTAAAACTTGACGTAGTTTTTTTATTTTATACGATTATTATATATTACCACGCCTCTCTCGTTCTAATCGAAATGTGGTACTTTAACAATGTCTAATACATAATTTTTCCGGAAAACATCTAACAGTTTATTAATATCAAGTTTAAGTATTATACTTTTTATAGTAGTTGGTAGCTTTTATTTAATTATCATACTAGTTCTTAAAATAAATAATGTAGGTATATATACCGAGGATAACAACACAAAATATCAAAATGTACAATATTTTACATTCTCATCCTCTAGCACACAATCTTCAGGCCTTTTACTTATTGTGGAAATCGTATAAATAGGTATGATAAATTGTGTTCTAGAGGCATTCATCATAAATATATAAATTTGTTATACAAAACTCAATTACTGTCCAGAAGAATAAAAATGATCAATATATTGTCACTCATTTTAAATTATATTTAAAGTTTATGTGTTGCTCGTAACATACCTAATGTATTATGTGTTATAAGTTATAATACATGTCATTTTGCCGTTTATATGTGCATTAATTTATTGTTTAACATCGAAATCCACGACAGTGCGAACGATTTAGACTAAGGAGTGAAATGATGCAATAGAACAAATAAAAATATATTATTAGTCAACCATGCCAGGATCTAAATGGATGAAATTGCTTTTATCGTGCTAAATGTTTGTTTACGTGGTCTTGACACTAGTAAGGTCCAGCAATGATCGTTAAGTTAGTGTCGTCAATGATGCGTGTTGGAGTCAAGGATATGTCATCTATTTAGCCAATATTAACCCCTAATTTTGAAATATAAATGACACGGACTTATGTACAAGGGCACTCTAAAATGCAATTTTGAACTAAAGAAATGACATATGTGATTCGATTTGGATTGGATTCAATTATTATTTTCAATTAAAATGCCATTAAAAAAAAATATTTTCAGGAACAACACAATTTTCTTATTTTTCTGAACATCAAATGAATGCATATTATAGGCTAATAATTAAGAAAAAGGTGTTACATAATGTGCATTCTAAATGCTAAAAGAAAAAAATAATATCCTATAACTTAATATTTCTGTTTCCAAAATTATTTATATTAATTATTATATCTAAGACAATAATGTGTAATTATTTAACACTCAAAATTAACTTTTTAACTTCGCATATCAGTAAGCAATAACCGAATAATGTGAAATTATTTAAGCAAATTACATATATTTACACATAAAATAAAAATATAGACGAAGTTTTAAGTGATCTATATTTTTTTAGTAAAATAATTTATCGGAGAAATATTTTTTATTAACCAGAGCTTTAGACAAATTAATTATTTAAACCAAAGTAATCATCTAATTAAATATAATATAAGTAGTCACTAGCGGAATTATTTATACAAATTTTATGACTACAAGTAAAAAATATATTTTATTCATAATTCCCAAAGTTGAATCTTGACCGTATTTATGTATTTTTAAAAAGTGATCAGATTACTTATTAATTGTACTTATTTGCGAAATTATATGTATTTAAAATGTAAATGGGCTGTAGTGAAGTAAAAAATGTTGGAATAATGTAAAATATATCGAAATAGTTGTATACATCTATATGTCAAAAGCAGGTTCGCTTGCTTTATGAATGTATTGACAACATACTGTTATGTTACCTACCTATGTATGAAAGTTATGTTATATGCAAGTTAGATATTCAATGTAATTAGATGAATATACAAGCTTCGTATGAGACAAAAAGATTTTAATAAAATCGACATTTAAATGTAAAGTTGTTTCGTTACTCCTTTCTCAAGGAGGAATACGTTCCTTTTTTGGTTTTTTTTTAACGTTGGGCCCGGTCGGAGGGGGACCGGATGGTTAAGGAGGCGGGCTAGGTCGTAGTTGAAGTTCAGAATTAGTAAAACTACTTAATGATTACATGATTCAAAGTTTGTTACTACAGTTTTGTGGTGAAATGTTAAATTTTTAGTATTAAGTAAAATTGTACTTATTAAAAAAATTGGACAAAGTGCATAGTGTAATCAGAATAATAGCCCGCGTTAATGCAATTCTGCAGGTAGGTACATAGGTAAACTACACGTAAATGACGACCGCTTTAGCCTAGTTGGTAGTGACCCTGCCTACGAAGCAAGAGGTCCTGGGTTCGAATCCCGGTAAGGGCATTTATTTGTGTGATGAGCACGAATATTTGTTCCTGAGTCATGGATGCTTTCTATGTATTTAAGTATTTATTTATCTATTATAAGTATCTATATCGTCGTCTAGTACCCATAGTACAAGCTTTGCTTAGTTTGGGATTAGGTTGATTTGTGTAAGATTGTCCGCAAATATTTATTATTATTATTTATTATTTATTTAAGCACTTATATCCACATACAGCATGAGACAGAATTTAATCAGGTACTAAAATTTTGATTCATCACCATGTTTACGCCTTTGACAATCCTTAATAGCAACCCATAATAATATTTTCGGCTATTCCACTATAATCCACTGGAGAAATCCATTGAAGGATCTAAGTATGTAGAGTACTATGATCACACAGAATTTTTTTTCCGACAGTTTTGTGCGACCCTGATAATTATAATGTTTTTATACTCTGTTTATGAAATAAACTAGCTCTTGCCCGCGACTCGTCCGCGTAGAACATGTTATCGTCTAAATGTTTGTTTAAGGAATGAATCAAAAAAATAACATTGAAATTAGTTTTGTAGTCTTTTAGTAAACAGTCTAAAACCGAAGTTACAAATCTCTTACCTTCAAAATGTCTTGCTATCTATACAAACTTAGAACCCTCTTTGAACCCTCATAGTATAAGTCTGAAACCGTAGTTACAAATTTTAACCTTCTTAGGCAATAAATAAAAAAAAATGCTGAAATAAGTTTTGTAGTCTTTTAGCAAACAGTCTACGACCGAAGTTACAAATCCCTTACATTAAAAATTACTTGCTCTCCATACAAACTTGGACCACCCTTAAAATCCCCTTTAGAGGTTGAATTTAAAAAAACGCTGAAATAAGTTTTGTAGTCTTTTAACAAACAGGCTAGGATCGAAGTTACAAATCTCATACTTTAAAATTGTCTGACTCTCCATACCAACTCTGAACCCCTTATTTACGCTTTAAAAGGAAAAAATAAGAAGAAGAGTTTTTTTTGTTGTAATAAGCATTTTTTCTACAACCTATCAAGTATCTAAGCTCAATAAAAGTGTTCCCCATACGAATCTTGCACCCTTTTTAACCCCTTAAGGGGTGGAATTTTCCAAAACGCTGAAAGTACTTTATTTGTAAGCTTTCTACAAAGTTTTAAGCTTCTATCTCAAAAAAGAGTTTCCCTCATACAAACTTTGCAACCCTATTTAACCCCTTAGGGGTGGAATTTTCCAAAACGCTGAAAGTACTTTATTTTTATTCTAATAAGTAAGCTTTCTACAAAGGTTTAAGTCTCTAGCTAAAGAAACATGTTTCCTCCATACAAATGGTGCACTCCCTTTTAACCCCCTTAGGGGTGTAATTTTCTAAAACGCTGAAAGTAGTTTTTTTGTAGTTCAATAAGTTTTCTACACATTTTAAGCTTCTATCTCAAAAAAGAGTTTACCTGATACAAAATTTGCAACCATTTTTAGCCACCTTAGGGGTGGAATTTGCCAAAACGCTGAAAGTAATTTATTTGTATTCTATAAAGTAATCTTTCCACAAAGTTTGAAGACTCCAGCTCAAAAAATAAAGTTTCCTCCGTACAATCTTTGCACCCCTATTTAACCCCTTTAGAGGTGGAATTTCCAAAAATCCCTTCTTATCCGGCGTCTACGTTATAAAAGGTAGTATCGGTGTAAATTTCAAGTTTCTAGTTCCAGTAGTTACGGCTGTGCGTTGATGATCCGTCAGAAAGTCTTCTTATATATATATAGATAAATAAAATCGAATTGAAAATGTCGCAAATTGGCCTGGGCGCGTCGATTGACGGTGTTACTAATGAAATCCATAATTCTTCTTCTTCTTCCTAGCCTTGTCCCATCTACTTGGGGTCGGCTCTCCTTGTATGGCGTCACCAGGAACGTCTGTCCTGGTTCGTCTCGGGTGATAAATTAGCATCTTTAAGGTTCCTCTGAACAAGTCCCATCCATGTTAGTTTGGGCCTTCCGCGTTTCCTAGGCCTCTCAGTCCTTTCCAAAACCATACTCGTCATGTGGTCAGGTGGTCGCCTCATGACATGGCCGTACCATCGGAGACGGCTCTCAGTGAGCTTTTCCTGTATTGGCCTGACCCTGCAACTACCTCTGACGTGAGTATTTCTAATATGGTCTAGTAGTGTTACTCCACCGGCCCATCTAAGCATTCTCATTTCGGCAGCATGCAACTTATCAACGTGTTGTTTCTTGAGTGGCCAACACTCGGACCCGTAGGTCATTGCCGGGCGCACTGCCGTCTTGTAGACTTTGCCCTTAATGTGAACCGGCATTTGCTTGTCGCAGAGCACGCCCGTGAGCTCACGCCATTTCAACCACCCAGTGTTGATACGATTAACAATATCTGCTTTAATGGTTCCATTATTTTGTATGTTGGAGCCCAGATATTGGAAGCTCGTTACTTCGTTCAAAGGGTTATCGTCTTGGTAGATTGTGCTGCGGTCGTTGGCATCGCTGAAATCCATAATTGCATTTGCCAAAAATGTAACGTTTGCCATACCTAATCATCATTTGCCCTAATTCGTTTTACTCAGAAACTGACAATTTATCAGATTTTTATAGGTATAACAAACCTAACCTAACCTATACTGTTCTATACAAAGTTCATAATATATATTGTCCTGAAAATGTGACGGTTTCAGAGAAAAACACTTTTATGGCAAATGATGATTATGGCAAATAAAAATATGGATATCGAAGGTATCCGCGATTAACGGGATCCAAATTTTATTCAAAAATTATCGCGACTGTATAAAAGTGAGCGTTTTTGCTCATCTTGAAGTATCCGATACACGTGTAGGTACCTAACAATGTAGCAAAATAAAGATAAAGGGTTGTAATCGTGTTGGCTTATACATAGTAAATAATTAAATATTACGAGGTAACCATGTGGGATGTTGATTCGATGATTATTATCCCGATAGTCGTTTCGGCGAACGGTATAATAGCGGAGAGTCTCGACCAACATTTTAAGAGACTCTTGCTTGGTGGCTGGGTCGAGGGTCAGAATACAGAAGGTGGTACTCCTGGACACTGCGCAGATAGTCAGGTGAGGAGGTTCCTGGACTCTCTCTGTAGCCCTGACCACCGGTAGCTTAGGGCCCGCCACCCGGCTGGCGTGGCGGCACTCTACGTTAGGTTTTTATATTCATATTCATATTAATTTATTCATTGTATAGTCATGTAGGTACAATAATGTATGTTTATAAAGAATACATGTATGTTTTGTATGTGTAGTTTTATATTTTACTTTTTATACACGAGTATACCTAATGATTGTGAATACCTAGGCTTAGATGAATGATGAATAAGGGCATTTTCAATCATTCGTGCACCCAATTAGCATAATTTGTTAAACAAAAATTAACTCAGAGTCAGTTTTGTAACGACAATTAAGTATTTAGTTTGTATAAAAATTTACTTTTTCTTTACAATATATAAATCATATGCATATATACCTTATTTAAATGCGAAAAAGGTTCAGTTTGACATCATTTGTATGCTTAACTTTCGTTACAAAACTGACACTGAGTTAATTTTTATTTAACAACTCACGCTAATTGGGTGTACGAATTTTTAAAAATGCTATAATAGTATTTTATGCAACTGTTGTATAAGAAGGGTCTTAAAAGGCGAGTGGCGTGGGTTGCAATTAAAGACGCCACGAGCGTTTTTAGACCAGTTATACACCGTTGCATACAATACTTTTTCTACGACAAATTTTAAATAAATAACAGACTACAGAATAGTTAAACTTTTCAGGCAGCAAGTTTTCTATTCGTACTTTTGCTACTCACGCAATTTCTTCTGGAGTGCAGTTATTAATTTCTACGACCATTTTAAAAGGAACGTACACTTTTGTCTTCACAAACACGAATAATCTTAATCGTTTAGGACTAATAGTTTATCATCTTTCGTCTTTTCATTTTGAACTGTATTTTGGTGGGAAATCGGAAATGTGACAGCTCTTGCTTATGGTTTGTTTTGTTTTTAATTTGTTTGCACTTGCCATCCGAACCAAACCAAATCCGGACCCGGACCGAATTCGAACTGTTTATATTTATAAATAATACCAATAATTTATAAAACATGTAATTTAACACACAATAGATGATAATTTATTATTATTGTAGTAAATAATTTATAATATACAAATGTTAAATAGTAAATAAATACTTTTATTTCGAAATATATGTTTATGAAGTTGGCACCACTGCAATATAGCGGCCGATTTAAAAAAAAGTTAAACAGTGATTTTATGAAAAATGTATAAACCAAAAAAGTACGCTGAACAGTGCGTTTTTGGGCCATAGAGCATAGAGTTTTTCGACGACTTATTAGTGGTGTCATTGTATTTGAGCTAGCCTATATAAATGACAGATAACGGTACAGGAGTAGAAAAAGATAATAATAATACAATTTAATTAACACCATAGAGCGCGCTCAATGATGCTTGTGTTAAGGATACCTACTAAACGATATATTTAAATATAGGTATATATATTTTTTAAAGTACACCGGTGGCAAAAACGAGTAGGTATATGGCCTGTCTGAAAGTAAGCAGACACCGTCGCCTATGGACACTTATGACACCAGAATAATCACAAGCGCTGTCCATTGATTTGAGGAATAGTTTTTTCTCACAACAAGAGGCAAAAGCTGAGGGGTATACTTAACCTTTCGAACGAGCGTTAGGACAATTCAGCTGTCATTTTCCATTTGCCTTCAATCCATTTGCGAGCAAAACCGTGATCCATTTGCGAGCGTAACGGTGATCCATTTGCGAGCAAAACCGTGATCCATTTGCGAGCAAAATCGTGATCCATTTGCGAGCAAAACCGTGTTCCATTTGCGAGCAAAACCACCTGTACGCCAACGAGCCCGCGAGTCAAACAAAGATCTAAATCGCCGATGGAGCACCAACGGTCCGCGGTCCTAAAAACCGGCGGATTGGCTAGCTGGCAATTTGTGCATGCTTGAAATGACCGAGAGTCGACTGTTTTGCTCGCCAATGGATCAATCACTACGAGAGTCGGCAAGTTCGACGATTTATACCGTTTGTTCACCGGCTCGCAAATGGATCACCCCCTTTAGATCTACCGGACGCACGTAAAATGCGTTACGTTATCCACCAGCAGGTCCCAAACATCCACTTGAGCTTTGGAGATCTTACTCATCACCCGGAAGCCAACACCAAATACCCATAAAATATGCGTTATTATGGCTACGGTCTTCTGTAAGGCGGAGGTACTTTCCCAGTCGGGCTGGTCCAAATATGGCCAAGATGATAATTTAAGAGTCCACAGTAAGCTCGATTATCCATACAAACGTAGATACGCTCTCATTTTAAAACAACTAGCTAGTTTGCTCTGAAACGTTGTACTTAGAATAAGTTAAGTACCATCCAGGTCTGTAATTAGTTTATGTAGCTTCAGATACCGTAGTAAAAAATATATGTCGATCAAGGTCTTGGAAAAACAAAACAGGGACACACTCGCTAGTTGTACAGTTCATAGAGCCACAAGTTATTTTAATAAATAAATAAACCGGTCAAGTACGAGTCTGACTCGCGCACCGAGAGTTCCGTACAAACTTCTTGAAAAATGTTTTTTTTTTTAATTTTAACCATGTGGAAATATTTGTTCACAAGCTTAATAATCTACCGTTATATTGTTTGCTCCTATTAGAGGCCACACCCTGTATACAGTTATTGAACGTGCCCACAAAATTTCAACGTGAATCGGTTGAGAATTGCAACCTGCGGAGGAGAACAGCTGGTACGAATGTTTTCTTTAGAGTTATTTAGTTAATTATTTTTTCAAAATTTGATAAATTAATGAAATATATATGTAGGTATATGTATTTCCCATCAGTCTTACATCTATTCAGACGATTATATTTCATCTATCTATCTATCTATACATATAATAAAGCTGAAGAGGGTCGAAAGTCTGTACATGGAAGATATTCGAAAAAAATTTGGCTAGGGATACTTAAAATCGATAACAGAACACGTTCCAACAGTTTTTAGAATTTTTGTCTGTTTGTCTGTTTATCTGTTTATCTGTTTGTCTGTTTATGTGACCGCGCATCACGTGAAAACGGCTGAACCGATTAAGATGAAATTTGGTATAGAGATAGTTTGAGTCCTGGGGAAGGACTTAGGGTAGTTTTTATCCTGGAAATCAACCCCTAAGGGGATGAAATGGGGGGTGGAAATTTGTATAGCGCTACTTAAACCGCTGCACCGATTTGGATGAAATTTGGTATATAATTAGTTTGAGTCCCGGGGAAGGTCACAGGATAGTTTTTATCCCGAAAATCTTCCCTTTAGTGGGTAAAATGGGGGGGGTGAAAATTTGGATGTAATCCATTTTGATAAAATTTGGTTTAGAGGTAGTTTAAGTTCTGGGGAAGGACATTTGATAGTTTTTATTCTGGAAATCTTCCCCTAAGAGGGTGAAATGGGGGGTGTAATTTTGGATGGACTCCGTTTAGACCAAATTTGGTATAGATATAGTTTGAGTCCCGGAGAATGACAATAGATAGTTTGAATACCGAAATTCATCCCCCAAGGGGATGAAATAGGGATGAAAATGTGGATGAATCCCATTTAGTTAAAATTTGGTATAGAGATAGAAGGAGTCGCAGGGAAGGACAATGCATAGTTTTTATCCTGAAAAATCATCTCCTGAGGGGGTGAAATGAGGGGTGAAAAATTGGATAGAACCGATTTAGATGAAATTTGGTATGTAGATAGTTTAGAGTCCTGGGGAAGGACTTAAAATAATTATTAGTCCAGAAATCATCTCCTAAGGGGGTCAAATGGGGTATGAAAATTTGGATGGAACCCATTTACGGTATAGCGAGTTGGAGTCTTGGGGAAGGACAAAGGATAGTTTACTCTTGAAAATCATCCCCTAAGGGGGTGTAATTGGGGGTGAAAATTTGTTTGTGACCCATTTTGATGAAATTTGGTTGAACGATAGTTTGAGTCCCAGAGTATGACAACGGATAGTTTTAATCCCGAAAATCCTCCCCTCAGGGATGAAATAGGGGGTGAAAATTTGGATAAAACCCATTAAGATGAAATTTGGTAAAGATATAGAAGGAGTCCTAGGGAAGGACAATGCATAGTTTTTATCCCGAAAAATCATTTCCTGAGGTGGTGAAATGAGAATTGAAGATTTCGATAGAACCCATTCAGATGAAATTTGGTATAGAGAGAGGTCTCAGTCCAAGGAAAGAACATAGAATAATTTTTATTCCGGAACACATGCAATGAGGAAATAAGGGGATCACATAAGGGGGTGAGAAATGGTGGACGAAAATTTGGATTGAACCCATTTACGGTATAACGATAGTTAAGGAAGGACATAGGATAGTTTTATCCCGAAAATCATCCCCTAAGAGGGTGTAATTGGGGGTGGAAATTTGTTTGTGACACATTTTGATAAAATTTGGTTGAAAGATAGTTTGAGTCCTGGAAAAGGACAAATGATAGTTTCTATTCCGGAAATCATCCCCTAAGGGGGTGAAATGAGGGGTGAAAATTTGGATGTAGCCCATTTAGATGAAATTTGGTATAGAGATAGCTTGAGTCCTGGAGCATTCTCCGTGATTTTCGGGATAAAAACTACCCGTTGTCATAACAACGGATAGTTTTTATCCCGAAAATCATCCTCTAAGGAGGTGAAATAGCGGGTGAAAAATTGGATGGAACCCATTTACGGTAGGTATATAGCGGTAGTTGGGAGTCCTGGGGAATAGGAATATTGTATAGGTAAATATATGTATGTGACGTTCCAAGGGTAAAGGTACCTTATGGGGGTAGTTTCGAAGATGTTTTCTAAAACGGGGTAAAAAATACGTTTTATTATGGCTATTTTGAAAACTATTAGATGTAACATTTTGTTGACGTATCTTTATTTTTAATATAAAATATTTAAATTACAAGTAAGTTAATTTAGTTCTACGGTTTAGTAGAAAAGGTCCTTACGGCCGTGTGATATGAAAATATGCAAAATAATAATGAAAAAAGCCTACATGCATCTATTATGGTGAGGCGGGTCATAGAAACCAAGTTTGCGGCGGAGTCTATTTTGTAAAAAAAGGCGTTCGAAGTAAGCTAATCTATAAGATCATGCAACTCAGCCATAATGACCCTTTCCTTCATACAATCTATACTAATATTACAAATGCGAAAGTAACTCTGTCTGTCTGTTAACTTTTCTTCCTTAATTTGGTTGAAATGAAATTTGGTGTAGAGATACTTTGAATTCCGGGGCCTTCCCAAAGAATCCTTACTAAAGATAGTTTTTATCTGGAATTCATCATCATCACCTTAGGGGGTGAAAAGGGGGGAGAAAGTTACGATATAAACGAGTTCCGCGCGGACGAAGTCGCGGGCAAAAGCTAGTATCATTATAATAATGTTGGTAACACCTGGAACGTCATACTGACAATGGTAGGTATCACTGTGACATTTATTAGTATTTAGATTCGATTGAATTTAATTATGGTACTTGGTATTGGTGAGACGTGAGACGATTCTAACGAGCCCAAACTCAACTTCTGTCTCCATCTTCAGATCTGCTCGATGGTACCATTTTATTGAACTGTCATCTAAACTATACCTTTACTTAAAATTTCAGCTCAATCGGTTGAAAATATCTGCTTCAAAATTGAGTTGCAAGATTCCACCCGAACAAACATAGTTAGTTAGGTACGGCCACAAGGGGCTTAACATCTTTGTAACATTATACGTCATGTTAAACTGCCATACGAAGTTGTCAAACGAGTGAAAACGACAAGGTACTTAGGTGTTCAGCTACTTATAAGGTCGACTGTTCGTACATACATTGCAAGTTAATAGAAACTTTTGTATAATATACTGGGTGATTTCGGGCTCATGATCAGGCTTTACAAATGTTTAATACATTCATTCTTTCCAACACACTAGCTCGGTGCACGTGGAAGCGAGCAGCCGGAACACATTTGGAATGTGAAGCGATGAACAACTAATATACCTCCTAGCTCATGCTGAAAAACGTGTGAAAAATACAACAACAGATTTAATAGCGTTAGAAATAGAAATCAATTATATGCATAGGGACGTAGGTATTTGTAGAGTGAAGTGATAAGGAAAAAAAAGATAATGAAACTGTCGCACTGTGTAAACGGAGAAGGGGATTCCGTCATGAATACTTAGTGGAGCAATTACCACTATTTACTAGTTTTAGGGTTCCGTAATTTGTAAAAAAAATGCAAAACTTCTCTAATCCCTACCAAATTGGCGTAGATATACTACAGCAAGGTTTGTTCCAAACCATCCTTTTTTCACGTGATAACGTCTTATAAATCGATGAACACCGTCAGCACGCACGAAAAAGTATGACTCATTGTCCCGTTCCGCCTGCGCCGAACGTTTGGCTTCATGACGCGTAATCACGTATAATTATCGTCCGTAAACCGACTTTATAGACAACCAATTTTTTTTTCGTTGGGGGAATGCTATTTATTACGCACCGTCCGCCCGGTCGAAAGGTGAACCGAACCGGTGTGTGGGAATCCTGGACAGAAGGCCCAGACTACCCACTAAACCCCCAACGGTTGTCCTACCTTGTCGGTTAGGAGGGCCAAAGGTTGGCTAGACGCATTCTACTTTGGCCATCCAAAACCTTCCTACCGCGATATGTGCAGCTGAAGATAAAATCAAATGGAAGTCCATAGTCAAGAAGATAGTGGAAACCTCTGAAGAAAAACGACTGCGAAGAGAATCAAAAGCCGACACAGATAACAGGCAACCAACAACTAATTTCGATGATATTTAAATGCAAATATAATAAAAACCTACGTTTCTGAAAGTTTTATTTATAGATTTATCGGAACCTTTATTACTTACTTTTTGTAATTACCAGATAAGTATATATATCTTGAATAATTGACTATTCGCGCCATTTTAGACCAACACATTTTTTGTCGTATAATAAAAAGTTTTCTAATAGTGATGATGAACAGGAGGAAAATTTACATAATTTTAAAAATACCGTGGGTTGTTAATTTATTTAAAAAGTTGTAAGGGTGTACCTACCTACCTACCTTAATCGCTAAGCACATGGCCTGCCCTACACCCTGTACCTATTATATTCAAATACATTTTTATTTAATTCACTTAATCCTAAAGTTACCTTTTACAAACCGGATTCATTCGTGGTTGGGTATTACTAAACAAATATCTGCTAGTATAATCGCTATCAAGGAAATGTATCATAGTTTCCTTCGTAAACTGAATTCCCACTTGCGTGTTTCGGAGGTTTTCCACTGGTTTTTCCGTATAGGCTACTCTCACATTCACTATTGCGCTTTACCGGGCCTGGCCTATAGCAACAGTCAGGTAAAAGAAACATACTAAGGTAGGTGCATCAAGGATGGCCCGGTTCCTAAGTGGCCCACCTTTAAAAACTCGCAATTATGGCGCTTCTATTTTGTACAAAACTTTAAAAAATAACGTTAATTTAGTCAGTATTTTTAGTGAAATAAGTGTTTAATCGGTTTAACATCCAATTATAGGTAAATTAGTACTGTTATTTTATAGTATTTTTCACAATCGTGTTATAATAGAGAGCTTTTTAGTCGAGTACCGTGTTTAGGCCACGAAGCTTGCTGAGTGGCCTAAGTAAGGTACGAGATTAAAAAGCTTGATTATAACACTATTGTGAACAATACTTTTTGTACGAGTTCATTAAAATTAATTTTCTACGAGTCAACTGAACTAATTAAACAAACTCGATACTGTTGAAACGAAGTGCAGCTCATCGCTCGTACGCTTGTTGATATCTTAAAAGACATCAACGAGCGTACGACATCAAAGCGATTCTATTGGTCCAATTCATTACAGTTCAGTAAAGCAGCCACGTGATTGGTCGAATTTATTTTAGTTGTCTGGAGCGTATCGAAAAGTAGTTATTTCGATTGTTTCGACAGTAACATGGACTACAACTATGAAAAGAGTGACGTTGCAGTATTCTCTATGAAATCTTAATACACATATTTTAATCGTCGAGTACAAAAAATTTATTTACGTATTTTTACGATACTTAATTGAGCTGAATAATAAGGCCCACTGTGTACAGGATGTGGCCTGTAATATAAGCAATAAATTAAACGGTAGATTATTAAGCTTGTGAACAATTATTTCAACGTTGTTTTCAAAAAAAAAAAAAACTTATATATTTTTTTTTCAAAATATGTTCACTTGTATTGCTTTACTCTTCTGGAGTGCTATAAGTAACTTTTTATTTTAGAAACACTAAAAAATATTAAATAAAAATTAAAAAAAACACATAAATATCTTTTGAAAACAAAAATGCAAATACTATTATGACTTATTACATGATGTTACCTCAAAATCTGCATTGAATCAGTGCTATGATGTCGTGGTGCCAAGATACATTACTTGGAGATAATAATTAATGGGACACAAGGGGTTACTGCAAATGCCCTAAGGAAGTGTCCTTTTGAATATTTGCTCCTATTATATGCCACACCACGTATGTATCTCTAACTAAAAGGATGTCAAAAAGATAATGTTAGAATAAAAAACTGTTTTATAAATACCATGATACAGACCGATAAAAAGAATCTCACACATGTGTTTTTTTCTAATTTAAAAATTTGTTGTCGTATTATAGCAATTTTTCATTTTCATACTCCTAAGATGGCCCCACAGCTATAATTATGGGATAAGTTCAATATTTTATAAAATTTAGTTTTTACGACTAGTAGTAGTACCTTATAGACGATAGTATTGTTTAAACATTAATTAAAAGATTGTTTTAAATAATATATAACGGTTTAAACTCTCGCACTTTGTACATTGAGTTGCACAAGCCCGAAATCCTCTCTACTGAACGCCACTACTACCCGCGGATGGTACGAGAGGCAATTGCAATCAGGAAACACCCGAAGAACTTCAATAGGGATGATGGTTTCGATTTATCGGCGACTTGGGGACCAGTGATTCAGAAACTGAAATCTCGTATATCTTCGGATCTGTGCGCGGATACTGTAAGTGTTGTGTGCCGTGCCCTAGACAATTAACATTAAAATGGATGGGTAGTAAACTTATTTCGGGTGTACCCTCCATGTTTTTATCGACTTTTGGAGGGTAGTGAAATATTGTAAACCCATATCTCTGTTGACAACTTGCTGGGACGACAGTTATCTGCGATCATGACCGGTGCAACCCGTGTCGAAACGTCAGAAATAAAGGTAAATAAATATCGCGTTAGACCCGGATTAAACAGTATTTTAATATATAACGGGCCTTAATGGCGACCGGGTGCCTAACCACTCACTTGATTTTGGTAGCCACAGTTACCAAATTCGTGCACCCCTAAATTGCTTCTGGTAGCTGATTATTTGACCCCCAGAACATGCGCTGCAGCGCGTCGCCATCTTAACGTGTTCAAATTGTGTTATAAGTTTTGTATATTGTATTGATATGTATGGTTTGTTAGTCTGTAATGTATTTGTAAACATGGGTCTAGTTTCCTGACACAAATAAATAAATAAATTACTTGGCTTAGGTAAATAATTATAATCTTAAGTGTGCAATCACCATACTTATCACTGAAACACCGATGTTGAACGATAAATAGTGAAATCAGCAACTTTTAATCAAAATTCAAATCGCTTTTTTGCATAGAACTACGAAGTTTGTAGGGAAATAGGAACAACTAACGTAACGATTTTCCATGGTCAAACAGCGTCCATTTTTAGGGTTAAATGGGACTCTGCTGTCCGTCCGTCTGTCTGTCTGTCCGTCTGTCACCAGGCTGTATCACATGAACCGTGATAGTTAAAGAGTTGAAATTTTCATAGTTGATTATTATCTGTTGCCGATATAACAGCAAATACTAAAAAAACAGAATAAAATAATTATTTAAGGAGGCTCCCATGCAGCAAACGTTATTTTTTTGCCGTTTTTTGGGTTCCGTACTCAAAGAGTAAAACGGGACCCTATTATTAAGACTCCGCTGTCCGTCTGTCTGTCTGTCTGTCTGTCTGTCTGTCGGCCGGTCTGTCTGTCTGTCTGTCTGTCTGTCTGTCTGTCCGGCTGTCACCAGGCTGTATCTCAACAACCGTGATAGTTAGACAATTGAAATTTTCACAGATGATGTATTTTTGTTGCCGCCATAACAACAAAGTCCCTGGGCTACCGAGCTCTGCTTGGATGAAAATGGTGAAAATACGAAGAAAACGAATTTCCCCGGACATGAGACCTATCTAGATTGATTTCTCGCTCCCGTAAACCCCTGTATTCCAAATTTCATCGAAATTGTTAGAGCCGTTTCCGAGAACGTGATTGCAAATATATATGTCTAAATATTGCTCGTTTAATAGTATAGGATACTAAAAAACAGAATAAATAAATAATTTTTTATACTCTTTTTTTCCATTTTTTTCTTTTACAATCTTACACAAATCGGCTTAGTCCCAAACTAAGCAAAGCTTATACTATGGGTACTAGACGAAGATAAACATACATATATAGATAAATAAATACTTAAATACATAGAAAACATCCATGACTCAGAAACAAATATTTGTGCTCATCACACAAATAAATGCCCTTACCAGGATTCGAACCCGGCACCTCCGGTTTCGTAGGCAGGGTCACTACCAACTAGGCTAACAGGAGGCTCCCATACAACAAACGTGATTTATTTGCCGTTTTTATAGATAATGCTACGGAACCCTTCGAGCGCGAGTCCGACTCGCACTTGGCTGCACCCAACTTATTTGCACCCAACCCAGGGAACACAGAAAAAATCCGAAGAGTTATTTGACCGATACCATCCGAAAATTCCGATTTCCGAACGCCATCCGCTAAACGAAAATTTGGTCGCAGATGATTTAATGGAATATATTTTTATCCACGAAGAAGGTATATGCGTTTAGGGAGAGAGGCTGTTTGTAAATAGTTGTGACGTTAGTATTAATATCCTGAAAAATCTTAATTTCCATTACCTAGCAGAAAATGGTTTATGAATTATGAAATCGGAAAAAATATACTTTTAGACAAATTAGGTACTCAACTTCGTACTGGGGGTGCAATCTCTATATCCCTTTCTGGCCGACTCAATACAATCGTGCAACTGACTTTGAAAAAATCCTGTGCGCGCGTAAATCCTTTATTCGGTACCGGGTCGATACCGATCGATCGTGCAAACACTAGCGCTGCGCTCAAATAGTGAAAAGGCTGAATTTGTTGCGTCAGTCGCCCACACGGTGGATTTGAGGATGTCGGCGTTTTTCGACGGGAGCAGCACGTTACGTAAGTCAATTTTGTATACTATTTTGGTTTATTAGTTGCAATTTTAGTATTGATTTATGTAGTTAGTGAGTTTATTGAAGATAATTAACACATAATTAGTTATAAATCTTTAATTTCGAATTGTTTATGACCTTGTAAAGACTAGTTGCACGATCGTGTATATTCGGCCATACGCCTTGAGTTTAATACTCAAAGCTAACAAGGCGCCCACTGGAGATGTCATAATGTAAACTCTCCGAACAAATTTTTTCGCCACTTTTAGCGGGGGGTGAGGTAAACACGTACAGCACACCACCAAGATATGAATAAATCAACATACACAAATTTAGCTGTTGAGATAAACGCACACTACAAAAATTTTTAACACATCAAAAATTACACGCACACAGACAGAGTTTTCATTTGACCGTGCAGCATACATACGAACAAGTTAGTGATGGGACACAACCGGACAGATCTGAAGAATGAGTCAAATCAGTTTGATGAATGAACTGAACTATCTTATACTATTTATTATAAAATTGTAAAAGTGAAAATTCTGTACATTGAAGATAATACCAAAAAAATGTTTATTTGTATGTATATCTGTCTGTATTTATGTGCCCCTGTGTCCTTAGCCCTCTCGCATAGTAAACTATGGAATGAACTGTCCCCGCGGTTTTTCCGGGCTGATACTGAGATAATGTGATGAATGGTAATCTTACAAATATCATATGCAGCAGCCAGCAGATCTATACTTAACGCACTCCAGGATTTCAATAAGGTTCTTAAACTTACAATGAGGCATTGCGAAGATCGGGTATCTGCTTTAGACGTTGCTGCAGCTGAAGCACCGGCAGTATTCGATTTTGTTGGTTCAATTTTTTTTTTACAGGAGTATCCTCCTAATAAAAGTAAAATTTTAGTTTATTTTATTTAATATAAATATAGATTATTTTTGAAAATATTCAGAAGAAAAACCGAAAGAAGCGCCGCGCCGCCCCAAAAGTGTTACCAAAGATGACGCCACCTGATGTAAAAGTTGATAGTCACAACACACAACACACACACAGACATATCAGTACACGTTCCATAGTAAATCCAGCTTTTTTTTTTTTTTTTTTTTTTTTTTTTTTTTTTTTTTTTTTTTTTTTTTTTTTTATGTTAAATCTGCAATCAGTCTCCAGACTATGATCAGATTAGTTGAATGGAAGATGGCGGGTCGTAGTTTTAGAGGCCAGTGCCCCATTCACTACTTAAAGAATATGGTTACGTTTAAGTCTCTTAACCACATTGACATTGTCGAGCAATCCAGAGGCCAATGGATTGGAGTGATAGGTAAGGCGAGCTATGTGTTGTTCCTTATAGCGGGCCACTTCGGATGCTACTGTTGGCATTTTTACATGCTCGTGAATTTCATCGTTCCTCGCGAACCATGGAGCATTGGTGATGCATCTGAGAATATTGTTTTGTACCCTTTGTAGGCAGGCTATGTTGCTCTTACTGGCTACTCCCCATATTGCGATGCCGTATGACCAGATGGGTTTCAGAACAGCTAAATATATTAAAAGCTTGTTATCCAGTGAGAGCACTGAGTTTCTTGCCATCATCCAGTAAAGTTTACGGAATTTGTAGTTAACTTGGTCTCTTTTTGCCTTTACGTGATTTTTCCAGGTCATACGTCTGTCCAAGTGGAATCCGAGGTATTTTACGCAGTCCGTTTGGGGTAGGATATTATTTGCCAAGTATACCGGGGGACAGTTGTCTTTTCTCAGGGTAAAGGTAATGTGAGTTGACTTCTGGGCACTAGCTTGAATCCGCCACTTTTGAAGCCAGGCTGAGGTGGAGTCCAGCACTTGTTGTAGTTTGGCACTTGCCACAATGGGATCGCTGTCTTCTGCCAGGTAGGCTATGTCGTCAGCATAAGTAGCGACGGTAACGTCATTTTTGATCGGTAAATCTGCTGTGTAGATGTTGTATAACACAGGTCCGAGTACGGAGCCTTGGGGTACTCCAGCTTTGATAGGGTACAATGAAGACCGTGCTTCTCCATGCTTGACTTGAAAAAGCCTTTCGAACAGGTAAGACTCCAGGATGTAGTATACGGAGTGAGGGAGGTTTTCCTTGATTTTGCAGAGCAGACCTTTGTGCCATACTCTGTCAAACGCTTGTTGTACGTCCAAAAATGCAGCAGAGCAGTATTTTTTGTGTTCGAGGCATTGTCTGACAGAGTGATACACACGATGTACTTGTTCGACAGTGGAGTGCGCTTTGCGGAATCCAAACTGATGATTGGGAATAATCTCATTTTGCATCATTGCTTCGGATAGTCTTTTGAGAAATATTCTTTCCCACAGCTTCGAAAGTACAGGAGTCAAGCTTATAGGTCGATATGAAGAACAAGCATGTGGCGGTTTGCCATCTTTGTGAATCATTACGATCTGTGAAACCTTCCATGTGTCGGGGAAGTAACAGACACGAAAGATGGCATTAAAAAGGCATGTTAAGAATGTGATGCACTTTTTAGGTAGTTCTTTTAGGATCCTCGGCGTTATCAGATCAAAGCCAGGTGCCTTTTTGGTATCGAGCAATTTGATCTCTCTCGCTATTTCTCTAGGTGATGTTGGCCTGAGAGGCAAGCACAGTTGAATGTCTTGGTCGAGAATAGCGTCCAGATCGGTCTCATCACAGTGGCCTTCGTTCGGTTGAAATACATGGCTCAGATGCGCTGCGAATGCTTCAGCTTTCTCTTCATCGGTCCTTGCCCATAGATTTGACTGGTTTCTAATGGGAGGGAATGATTGTTGGGGTTTATTTAGGTGTTTAGTGGCCTTCCAAAGAGAGAACTCACCTTGGCTTGTTGGTGACATACTTTCGAGAGTTTTCTGCAGGCTGTAGTTTCTTTGCTCCTTGAGTGCCGCTTTTAGATCCTTAATGGCTCTGTTGAATTTCGTTTTGTCAGCTTGATGTTGTGATTGCTGCCAGGTTCTTCTGAGTCGCCGTTTTTCAGCTATTTTCTTTTTTATTTGGATAGGTTGAATTATGTTGGTTCCCAAGTTTGTAGAGGCCGGAGTATTGATCCATGCTGCTACCTGAATAGCGTTGGTGATGTAGCTACATGCTTCTTCAATATCTTCTTTTGATTTAAGTGGAATCCTCAGATTTACGTTGTTACTCAGATATGAGCGGAAGCAGTCCCAATCTGTTTTTACATTATGTAGCGATTCCGATCTCTCCCTTTGAATTACGTTGGAGCTCACGGTTAGAATCACTGGAGTGTGATCTGATGACCCATCAAGATTGGATTCGATGCTGGTAAAGAGGTCGCTTATACCTTTCGTAATAAATAAGTCTAGCAAGTCTGGCAGCTTTTTAGGGTCTGTGGGCCAATAGGTCGGATCTCCAGTCGACAGCGGATGGTAGGAATGGCGGTCCACGCATTTCTTTAGTTGACTTCCTCTTGTAACAGTTAGTCTGGAGCCCCAAAAGGTGTGCTTGGCATTCCAGTCTCCGCCAGCGATAAACCTGTTACCCAGTGTATTGAAGTAGTCCGCAAACATCTCGTCAGTTATCTTGTACTTAGGGGGACAGTAGATTGCCGACAGGGTGATTGGTCCTGCACGGTCCCCTAGTCTCACAGTAGTGGCCTGCAGATGGTTTGTCGAGTAAGTTTCGAGAAGGCAATGCTTGAGGCTTGATCTAATTACCAGTGCAGATCCAGCATGGGCGCGGCCGTCGGGATGGGTAGTGAAGTAGATATCGTAGCCTTTGATACGGTATGAGTTGTTCATGGTAGCATGCGACTCAGAAATCAAGACGACGTCCAGTTTATTGCTAGCGATCAGAGCTTCTAGTTCAAGAATGTTATGGGATAGCCCATTTACGTTCCAAGTGGCAATCCGCAGCGACGCCATTATTTGGTAAGTTTTGGGATGATGGCAGTGAGTAGACTAAGCAATGTGCTGATTTGTTGTAGGAGTAGGTCTATCTTTTCGGATTGTTTGATCAGTATCTGTTCTACCATAGAGGTTTGTTGGTTTTTAGTTTTTTCTGCATAGGTGGGATTCTTATCATCCTTGTTAGGTGCCGTCTGGGGTAGCGATCCGGATATGTTACTAGTCGAAGGGCCGTTGTTAGATTCGGTATTAGGTGCTGTCGAAGTTGGATTTGTTCTGAATCTAGGTCGGTTAGTTTTTCTAGCTAATATCTCTTTGAAGACTTGGCAGCCCTTGTAGTTGGCAGGGTGGTCATTATCACACAGAGCACATTTGGCTGGGGTGTTTCTGTCTTTTTTTGGGCAATCGGATGTTTTGTGTCCTTCTGCGCATTTCAAGCAACGATATATCATATGCAGCAGCCAGCAGATCTATACTTAACGCACTCCAGGATTTCAATAAGGTTCTTAAACTTACAATGAGGCATTGCGAAGATCGGGTATCTGCTTTAGACGTTGCTGCAGCTGAAGCACCGGCAGTATTCGATTTTGTTGGTTCAATTTTTTTTTTACAGGAGTATCCTCCTAATAAAAGTAAAATTTTAGTTTATTTTATTTAATATAAATATAGATTATTTTTGAAAATATTCAGAAGAAAAACCGAAAGAAGCGCCGCGCCGCCCCAAAAGTGTTACCAAAGATGACGCCACCTGATGTAAAAGTTGATAGTCACAACACACAACACACACACAGACATATCAGTACACGTTCCATAGTAAATCCAGCTTGAAATCAAATCATTCTAAAAATCATTACACATTATAATTTTCTGCGCTGTGTCTAATTACGTGTCACTCTTTTAGAGTAAGGAACTGTTTTGGAAATCTAAAAGGACATTTAATTATATTAAATAAAGTATATAAATAATAGTATATGAATAACTCATACATTTATGGTCCCGCACTAAATGTATTCCTTTTACCTAGATATTTTTTTTGCCAACAATTCTTTTCTTTTTAAGACTAAATTTTAACAATGTTATGTCCAGAGAAAAGTGATTTTTCTAATTCACCTTAAGAGATTTAAATGTAACATACATACTCGCAGAGATTGAATGAAAGAATGTTTCATTCAAATGTTGAGTCGCTTTTCTTACCTTTATCTCATCCCTAAAGACAGATTTGACCCCGTACCACGATACCATGCTTACATTTTCTATCGTTTACGTATCGCAAACGGTATTTTCTTTAAATGGAGATTTTACTTCAATACACATTAAATAGTTAGTTAAAAATACTTACCTATGATAGGAAACGCGAACTTGTTGCGAATTTGAGCCGTCAGATCGCCTTTTACATGATAATACTGCACAATTCACCATTTTTGGAGAGAAACGTCACGCGACACGGATCGATACAAAATGGCGATGAAGCGACTTTAAGTAGTTTTATATAACGTGGTTGACCTGTTGACCAATGTACTTGGCCGGAGGGGGTCGCCATCTCCAGTGGGCTTAATACTCAAAGCTTGTTAAAGTGTCAATTTTTTTTGCACGCTAGTGTATATTCGGAACCTTGGTAAAAAAAATCATTTGCGGTATCAGTACCTTTTGTTTGTTTTAGAATGTTATTTGTATTTTTTTGCTGATATTGACTTTCTTCACAGGGCGTCCACTAAAAGATAACGAGATAGAAGACATTTTAGGCGACGGGAAATTATCAGAGCATCAAATGCAATGTTTACCTCTGCATCTCAAGAAACCTGAACTGTTTTAAAAGCTACCACACAAAGTGATTGGTTGAGAAGGTCTCACTTTAGAAGTTTTCTTTTATTTTTGAACGATTTTATAGAAAGTAGACTTACTAGTTTTTTTATGAATGAAACTATGTGATATTTATGTGTATATTTAGTTTATTGATAGACTTCAGAGTAAACAAATGTTTCTATGATTATTCACTTATGTGTGGTATCAATAAAATAATAAAGAACATGACTGATTTCACAAATTAACGTCTTTTATTGTTATTATATCTTAATTGCAATAATTTTGCACGATTGTGCATTTACTGATAGTTCCTGAACTGCACGATCGTGCAGTTAATTTTAACAGTTACCTAAAGCATATGCTGAAATTTTTTTCCATATTTTTTGATTGTATAAGAGTTACAAGAAAGCGATTAAGGTGGTTCGATTGCCTTACAAAACGTTATTTGACATTCTCAGGCTAACGGCGTGGTATTTTAAGAAACTTATGTAACAAACTTTCATCAATTGGCTTCCCATTTGCGCCAAATTCCCCCTTTCCTAGAATAAACTTGTATAAACTAGATTAATTTGAGAAATTGGTTTGGGACGTGATATTTTGGGAAAACTATTTTTCTCAAATTAATCTAGTTTATACAAGTTTATTCTAGGAAAGGGGGAATTTGGCGCAAATGGGAAGCCAATTGATGAAAGTTTGTTACATAAGTTTCTTAAAATATCACGCCGTTAGCCTGCGAATGTCAAATAACGCTTTGTATGGCAATCGAACCACCTTAAATGCTACATTGCAATTGTTTTCGTAAATAACCAAAGCAACCATTGTCAAACAACTTTAATAGTAGGTACATTACTAAAGAGGCGGGGAAACGTAGGGTTGCAGGCCAAGTAGATATAGGGATACGCGGCCGGCAACCCCGATTCTCGCCGAGATTTGTAAAGTGCTTTTCTCAAGCTTGCAATGAAATAAAATTAAAGAGTAGTCAATTTGTTTTATTCGTGGGTTAACAAAACAAAATAATACGTTTCTGAACGAAAAATTAGCAATGACAACATAAATCATTAATTTATTCGCAAGACATAATAACAATTTCTAATTAGGTACATTTTAAGTTATATATAAATATTTGCGGTCAATCTTACAGAAATCAACCTAGTCCCACACTAAGCAAAGCTTGTACTATGGGTACTAGACGACGATATAAAAGCTATTATAGAGAAATAGATACTTAAATACATATGGCATGGTGAAAACGTGTCAATCAAGCAGGGAATGACAGCTGTCAGTGCTGTCACATCATAACCCATATTTTTTTGATGGTTGAATGCCAAGACGTTGTGTCACAATTTGTCGTTTAAAAACAAAAGACGGTTGCTTTACAGGCCTAGGTGTATAAGGCTGTATGAAATTCCTTTACATTATCATCTTCACTCATCGCACCGAATACGTAGTATTTCCGGACCTAATTTGAAGTACATAAGTCATGTCAACATTTCATTGCAAGTTAAAAAAAATCTGTCTTATAATTAACTCGTGACCCATTATAAAGAACGATCGGCCCTCGCTTATCGTCGTGATGACGTCACGCGGCACGTGCGCAAGGAATGGCGGCCAATCACAGCGCCGCATGGCGACACACCACACGAGACGGCCACGGGGCATGCGCCTGCGATGTGACAGCTATCAACTAAGTATGGCGGCGGACTATTTTTACAAGCTTTTAGTTAACTAGATCTACAAACAGTACAAATACCTACTTACGTAAAACTATATTACACATAATGCGGCTATAGAATAATTAGTGATTATAAAGTGATAGTTATTAACTTAATTTAATTGGTAAAATGTAATAAATATACTATTGCAGTGCCCTTGCAGGGTTATGTTGATACCTACATATTACATAAGATAATAGTGATAAGACCTTTTTGTACACACAAAGCAATGACTAAATGATACTTAAAATTTTCAGACCATTTTCAGCCGCTGGTCGGTATCTGATTGAGCTGAAATTAGGAATAAGTACTTAATGTGAATTCAGTGGCACCACCAAGCTGATCTGATTATGAAGATGGAAAGTGGTCATATAAGCTCCGTAAAAACATAAGACAGTCAGAGATAGTCGTCGTATATCGGCTCCAACTAGGTAATGATTGTGAAAAAACAAAACAGGCAGCAAAAACCTAGTGCAAAAAAGAATTGTTTTGACAGCAACAACTTATGTTGTTAATTACGCAAAACTGCATGAAAAATTCACATGAAACTGTTATGTATATTTACGTCAGGAATGGTTACGAGAAAAGGAGGGCACCTTGAGGGCACAGTTGTGCCTTTATTTGTTTTGCTCGACTTTTTGCCGACTCAACTATAACGAGTAGTTAGTAAGTATAACTCGTTATTGTACAAAATAAACATAGTAAACAATTACCAAAAACATAAGTTAGGTATGTACAATAGCGAACTTACCCCTCTTCCAGTTAACCTTTGGGTAGATGATAGTAGAAACGAGAAGAGGTAGACAAATGCAACATGTATAGCAAAGTACAAGAAAGACTTTAAATATACATACATATTCGAGAATAATTCAACACGAGCCAAATAAGCATACATTTAAAAAAGGTTTGAAAAAGTACTTACTCTAAACACGTGAGTGACAATTGCTTACAAGCAAATGTCACTCAAGCAAAGGTAAAGCAAAGGTCGCGGGAGTCCGCTGGATGCGGGTGGCGCAGGATCGGTCATTTTGGCACTCTTTGGGGGAGGCCTATGTCCAGCAGTGGACGTCTTTCGGCTGGTGATGGATGATGATGAAATGTCACTCAAGTGTTTATGTGCGTACTTCCTTATGCAATAATATTACGTAATATTTAATAGAGAAACTCTTATCTGCAGTCAAACTGTTAAAATAGTTTTGCAGGAAAATGTAAGGTTCAGTATCCTATTCTTTAGTAATAATAAATAAAAATGGAAAACGCAACTATGCCACAAGAAAGGAGAGGAGAAACCGTATCGTCAGGAAAAGAAAATTAATTTTAAAACAAGAATGTATTAAAACAAAATATTACTTACTCAGCGTCAGACAACCAAGGTTTTTAAATTTTATCTTAAACTCACTGCGACTAACTTATTCCATAACTTTACGGAAAAATTAAATGAAGCCGTATCCACCTAATCGTAGCCGAGATAAAAAAACAATGTTTAAGGAAGGCACGTCCACACTGATAAAAACATGTTGATAAACACTCCGCCAGAGTAAATGGATTATGTTTCCATATTTACAAGAATTTTACTTTGTAAATAGTGTTAATAAGCGCGTAAATAAGCGCAATGAAAGCTGGCTAGACATTTTACAACTTGATTTCAGCTTGTCTCGCACGCTGATCGAACGTGCGATAACCTAATGGAATTAAGTAGGTATACTTGGTGCGAAAATGAAACATCAGATTGACCTTTGAGGTCTGTCAGGCTAAATAAATTGGTTTTGTTTAGAACAGACCATCACAGACCATTTCACGGCCGGTTCGATAGTGCCCTGAGGGGTAATCAAATCACGTAACGTTCCGAACGCGCGTCGGTACAATTTAACTGTCAATTTTCCATATAAAAAGTGACATTTAGACCTACCCGACGTTACGTGATCGGCCTACTGAGGGGTAATCACGTTATGTTCCGAACGCGCGTTAGGACAATTTAACTGTCATTTTTCCATATAAAAGTGACATTTAGATCAACCTGACGCGCGTTCAATGCGTTAGGTAGATCTAAATGTCAAATATATGGAAAATTGTTAGTTGGATTGTCCTAACGCACGTTCGGAACGTTACGTGATTACTCCTCTGCTGTTTGCAAAGCTCACGGCCTATGGTTCAAATCCGGGTAAGGGACAATATTTGTGTGAAGAGTATGATTATTTGTTTTTTATAATTAGGTATAATATATGGCCTGGTACCCATAAAAGTCGTATTCAGGTCACTATGGGGTCAGTTAGATTTGTATAAGGTTGCCTTCTAGTAAAGTATTTATTTCTAACGCATTATTAGTGCACATTCGACTTCATATTGCGCTTCTCACTTCACAAGACGAGTGCGAGCAACAAATTAAATATAATTATAACATGATTAAATCGTGAAGTCAGGTAAACCTTCTGCATACTCGTATCAGAAAGTCTTAATAAACCTTTAAAGAAGTCACGAAGCTAGGTCATTGTCGCAAATATTTTGCATGCAAGGCTCTGTTGAGGCCACACGCTTCATATCGATAAATGCCATAACTTCATTAGTAGCTATTCATTGTGAAAAATATCGTTGAATGAAGAAAGGTTCGCATCTTATCTAGAAAGCTTGGTTAATATCGCGTTCACTGTTGAGAGAACATTTTGTTACAGTGATTCGCGCGTTCTGAGACTTTGTCACGGCGTCCGTGGAAATAAATTATAATGATGGGGAAAAAGCAATGAACAAAAATAAATAACTGATAAGTTGATAACTATTCTTTATATCCGTAACTAGCGTGTAACCGTGCATACAAAATATATAAATATTTATTAACTTGTTAGGGGATAATGTTACCTACACAAATCAAACTAATTCATTAAGGCTTGTGTTAGGAGTACGTAGTTGATTATTAATATTGATTTGTTCCTTTAAATAGATGTTTCTGACGACCGCTTTAGCCTAGTTGGTAGTGAACCTGCCTATACGAAGCAAGAGGTCCTGGGTTCGAATCCCGGTAAGGGCATTTATTTGTGTGATGAGCACGAATATTTATTTGTTCCTGAGTCATGGATGTTTTCTATGTTTTCTATTTATTTCTCTATATAAGTATCTATATCGTCGTCTAGTACCCATAGTACAAGCTTTGCTTAGTTTGGGACTAGGTTGATTTGTGTAAAATTGTCCGCAAATATTTATTTATATTTTTATTTACAGTGTATTAGACTTTCGCACATCTGTAAAGTTGCGTAAATATATTTAAATAAATAAATTTACAAATAGGGTAAATATCCACCCACTGGAGGTTGCAAGGCGGTGAACGAGGAAAAAATCAATCAATAGGTGTATTATGACTCCAAAAGAAAGAATGCAAAAGAATATGCCTAGTGACGAAAATAGAAAAAGAGAAGACGCTAGTGAATCGTGACGTCACGATCCACGAGCGTCATAGTAAATAACAATCGTTTTATATGAAGGTTCGTTTGCGGAAAGGGACAGAATATACCCCCTCTTAAAACTTTGGATTATAAGTTGTAATTATTTAATCCCCTGCTTTTTTACTTTTTTCTCCATTGGACAATATTTTCATTCCGTTTTCGAGAAAATTCATCATTATTGGTTATTTTATTTGTTGTCTACACCCCTACCCTCCTAGCGCCCATGGGCCTACTGGAAGGACTTATTCTCTTATAGGAATTTGAACAATTTTGGGTTGGAATAGAGTTGCATTTGTTTTGGTCATCTTTTGGAACGAACGAAATTCAACTCTATTTCTTACATTAGTTTGATTCAAATTTTAATGTCATTTTGAGTCGTTTGGTGGGCCTAAGGAGGCTTTAGCGCTGCGTGGCTGGCTGGACGCGCTCTCGGTCGACGCCTCGCAACCTCGCACGCTAGTGGATACTCATCCTTATGTTACATTACAATACAATACCTACAATATAAATACCCTTTATTGCACACCTCACATAAACTAAGCAGTTACAAAGAGAGACAATATAAAAACATGTAGGTAGAGGTAGGTACCTACTAGATGAAGATATATTTATTAGACTTCAACTTATAGATAGACTAGAGGCTAAGAATACAGTAGGTACTTATACTTAGATAAAATATTTAACTCGGTACCTATATAAAACAAAGTCGTGATAATTTACACCATTAACACAAGAATGGCTGGATCAATTTTAATGATTTTAGATTTTTGAATTCGTCTTCGCTCTAAATAGCGGAATAACTTAAAACATGGGAAAACTGACGGAAAAAAACATGTCTAATCTTTTGCCTCATAGATATATTTTCTATGGCGATACGAAGATCGCGGGGTCAACTAGTAGAAGTTATTTTTAATAAACTTCAACAAATATATACTTACCTAGACTAGAGACATTTAGTCTCTACACTTAAATCAAGACTCAGTAACATTAATATTGATGCACATCACACCAATATTTTCTTTTACCGGGATTCGAACCTAAGCTACGGTAGCCTAGTGGTTCAGACATGCGGCTGTCAAGCGGCGGTCGTAGGTTCGAATCCCGGCTCGTACCAATGGGTTTTTGGAACTTATGAATAGGGAATTTTACCGTTTGCTTTTCGGTGAAGGAAAACATAGTGAGGAAACCGGTCTTATCCCAATAAGGGCTAGTTCCCTTTGGTTTGGAAGGTCAGATGCCAGTCACGGTCGTAAAACTAGTGCATATGGCAAATCTTGGGATTAGGTGTCAAAGCGGACCCCGGGCTCCTTTAGGGCACAACCGGGAATAACGCTAGGAAGATTGATTGACCGGGATTCGAACCTAGGACCGTCGGTTTCGTAGGCAGGTAGTGTGACCCACTAGTCTAAAACAACTGGGAATTAGCACTTAATATGATATTGATATTATAATTATGATTTAGGTACATATGACATTTTTACCTGAGTGTGCATGTATATCTTCTTTGTTTATTTAAGCGTTTAAGTAATTTGGTGATTAAATATACTGTAAGCGTGCATTGTATAATTAGAATAAAATTTTAATGTAATAAATGAAAGCGGTCGTCAAATATGTAGTCAGCATTAAATGATATCAGACCTCTCTGTTCATGGTAAAGATTTGAAACAAAGTGTCGTAACCTAACCCTCGAAAGATTCGGTAATGTGGGCCGATTTCTCAACAGTAGGCTTTGTATATACATTTTAAATAACGATTTCACTTTTTTAACTTAAAAAATTAGATCATTAGAGTAGTCACATTGCATTGTGAAACACCCACTCCCATGTCAAGCTCGAACAGTACGGATTTAGCCCTATATTAGTTTAGTTTTTCAGATATCTTCTGTTTTGTGTTTTTATGACTCAATTGTGTTCTGATCATCAGTCTCTGGTTTCCAATATATCCACATGAAATAGAAATCTCAAGAACAGATTTGAACAAACAGGAAATCAAGGATTTCATTTAAAGATTAACCAGGCCTGTTCAACTGGGATTTCGACGCGAAATAACACTTCTCTGTGGTAACCTCCGTATCTAGGTTTAAAAAACCGGTCAAGTACGAATCTGACTCGCGCATCGAGGGTTCCGTACAAAGTTTCATACACCATACCCGTCATGTCAGGACCTTATTCATTCTTGAACAATCTTAAACAGCTCATATTAGAAATTACCGTTGCAAAGCGCCTTCTGCATTTTGGTACTAACAGGTACAACCTAGTATGTTTGTTTATCAGCGATAGCTTTTTATCACGCGTACCGATGTAGATTATTAATTTTTTATTTGAAAGAAGGGACTTTAACGATAATCTGATAGGGATTTGAAGACATAAAATGTCATACAAAAGTAAGCAAATTACAAATTTAATTAAGAAATTATTTTTGATAAATTAAAAAAAATAAGCTAGATAAAGATATCGTTTTATTTTTCCTGTAGTTTTTACGTTACTTTCAATCATATGTAATTATTTCAGAATTTTCGCTTCGTAAACCTCGGAGATAAGGGGGGGAATGGTATTTTTTTCTACATTTTCCTTAATAAATCAAAATTCAACCACTGTAGAAAAAAATAAAAACAGTTTGAGAAAGTGCAACTCAAGCCCTTTCATATGATACCCCACGTGATCTATTTACTAGACTTTGGTTTTTAAACCCCCCTCATATTAATTCGTCATTTAAACAGAAAATAAAAATGTTTATTTAATTTTTTCATTTTCTATACTCGTGTCTTAACCCTTATAACAGTTGTTCTAAATTTCAAATTGATAGCTTAAGTAGTTCCTGAGGTATTTAACGTTGTGACAGACGGACGGACGGACAGACGGACAGACGGACAGAGTCGCACCTAAGGGTTCCTTTTTTACCTTTTTACATTTATTTTGTTTTTGTTTATTTATTTTTTTTGTTACGGAACCCTAAAAATAGCTCTGGGTAACTGCCGCAACGAATTTCACACACCGCAATAGCAAAATTTTGCTAAATAAGTACCTACGTATTCCAAATTTGCCAAAAAGGCGAAAGCAGTAACGTCATTTAAAGTGAATTTTGGGCATTTTAACCAGGAGCCATCTCGACAGACTTTCATTAAAAAAAAAACAGTACCTATTCAAATCGGTTCATACGTTTGTTCGACAATAACACAGACACACAGACACACATATTAAACTTATAATACCCCCGTTTGCGTCAGGGGTTAAAAATATAAATATTCAAGTAAAAACTTATTAAATAGAATGGAGAGTGACTGCACTTCAGTATTTTTCCTTGCAATAATAAATACAAGCATATTTGCGTAGCATTGACACTGCGTATGTGTCATAAGTAAATATACAATTAATTATAAAGTATTTACTTGTGATTAACAGCTGAGTAGAGAAGAAAATGTAGCCTATTGTGTAAAGTGATACAAAGCGGGCAGAAAAATAGTAAACAATGAGAGTTATTTTATCGCTTTTACTAGCTGTCGACACGGTTTTAAAACCCCACGTATTGGAAATAAAGGCCGAAACGCACTGAAAGAGCAGGCGGTGCGGCGCGGTGCGTGGCGGAGGCGGTACCGGTTGTAACGTTCGAACTAATGCGAAAGAGTCCGCACAGAATACCGCGGTGGGACGCGGCGCGGCGCGGTATTCTGTGCGGACCCTTTCATATTAGCTCGAACATTACAACCAGTACCGCCTCCGCACCGCACCGCACCGCACGGCCACCGCTGTATGTGCGTTTCCGCAGGATAAAATAAAAATAAAAATAAATAATAATAAAATAAAACCATTTATTTATTTCAGGCATCTAAGGCCCATAGTAACAAATACCTTAAAGACTAACATACATACAAAAATATTATAAAATTAAAAACTAATTATTGAGGCGACATAACAGCGTGGCTCCGTTGTGTCGTCGAGTCCGGTGTAGCATTCGGTAGGTTGCCCCGGAACCACCGAAACACGACACCCTTCGGCCAGAAGTCAGCACACGCGATGGTCTCCTGCAGCGGCCGCGGCACGCGCACCACAAACGAGCTGAAGTGCACGTAGTGGCGCGAACGCAGCTGGAAAACCCTCAGCGAGTACCCAGTCTTCTGGTGAATATACTTAACTTGAATATAAAAGGTATATGCTATGCCCTTCCAAAAAAATCATTCTATATACAAAATCATTCTATATACAAAATCATTATATATACAGGTGAAACAAAATTTGAAATCGGTCTAGTAGTCACAAACTTACAAAGCTACAATCTCACAGACTTTTCCTCTTTATAAAATTAGTACTTATAAGTAGGTTAGCTGCCTGCGCCACTCCGCCCGTCTAATACATCTTTGTTAAGGCAAGCATAGAAACAAAATAAAAGTACATTACCTACTGCAGACGCCGGGAAACAAGGGCTTGCCGGGTGACTAGGTATAGATAGATGGCAGACCGTAGCAAGGCCGAATAGTGATACGAAGCCGGCAAGCCCTTTTCACGGACAGGCATATATAGTGCTTTTCTCAAACATGCAATGAAATAAATAAATAAAAAACCGGCCAAGTGCGAGTAGAACTGGCGCACGAAGGGTTTCGTATCAATTATCAATAAAAATGTTTATTTTATTCTGTTTTTAGTATTTGTTGTTATATCGGCAACAGAAATACATCATCTGTGAAAATTTCAACTGGACCTATCACGGTATCAGTGAGATACAGCCTGGTGATGGACAGACATACAGACAGACGGACAGCGGAGTCTTAGTAATTATAGGGTCCCGTTTTACTCTTTGAGTACGGAAAACTAAAAATCTCCCCAGAAATCACACTAACTTTCATGGCTGAACGCCATGCTGGTGCCACAAATTGTGGATGAAAATTAAAAAAAATTACTTCCCGGCCTGGGCCTTCAATTCCGTATGAAATTCCTTTACAGTTCTCTCGAGTTGTTCCGCCCGAAACGTGATACTTTGAAGCCTGTTATAACGCACGCACGTAATGACGACATGTCATTGCATGTTTGAGAAAAATATTAAACTATGTCCATCCTAAAGATCCAGTTTATAAACTGGTGTGAGAAATTTTTTACATTTTTTAAGAACTGATAGATCTATAATCTACAAAAGTACTTGCCGAATATGGATCTTTTTTATTTATGTTTATAATAAAAGATAAAACCTTTCTTTAGCTCTTTATTTTTTTGTTTTAACCCAATAATTTAACCTCGTTTCTTGAACTTAAATTAAAATATACCTTCGTAACCGTATATTGTTACATTACAATGGCGGTACGGCAAAATGACTCGCATCCTCTTTAGCAGTTGAAAGGCACCTACACATGAGCAAACAAACATGCATAACTATAGTTCATTCCATATAACATTCGACAAATTACACACGACTAATTCGTCCACACGTTTCTTCGTTTATTTATCTAAAAAAATATAAAGAAAGAAACAAAGATATTAGATTATTTATTTCATGATAAAAAATTACATTACAAATTTGCTTTCATGTCAAAAACATAAGATTATTTATCACGATCGTCAAAAACAAAGAAGAAATAAAGATATAATATTAAATTAATATAATGTCAACAAATTTACTCAATAACGAGTAAATATAAAACTAAAACAAAATCAAAAGAACAAATATGTCAACCACTAGGTATCGTCATTCAATTTACAATATAGTGTAATGTGCATTAGAATATAAATGATATTTAATGTCAAATCATATTAAAACAAATGTAAATAGGTAAAAATAATAATTTAACATATCAGATCAAGATCCATATGGATCTTGATCTGATATGTTAAATTATTATCCATTATACTCAGTTAAAGAGTATATACTCTTTAACTGAGTATAATGGATTTTTCAATAAAAGGTATTTCAGGCGGCGTCTAAATGCTTCGTCAGATGGTTCCAGTCTAAGATCAGCGGGTAGTCGCTCGTAGTAGGTAGGCCCAATGACACGCATTAAGGATGACTCACGCTAGAACGGGCCGTGTCCGGCCCGGGCCGTTTTCTAAGAAAAACGACGGCGTTTTTACGCGGCTGAGCCATACGCAAGCCCGCGGCTGGGCCGTGCCGACACCGAGCCGCGTCCGAGCCTTAGCCGTGGCTCGGCCTGGCTTCGGTATGGCTCGGCCGCGCAAAAACGCCAACGTTTATCTTAGAAAACGGCCCGGGCCGGACACGGCCCGTTGTAGCGTGAGTCATCCTTTATTCACTAACACACAGGACACACATATTGAACAAAAAAAAACGGTAAAAAAACCCATAAAACATGTAAGAAGTGTGTCTCTGCGGCAGTGAACCGGACACTGGCCCAGCATTATGCTGAGGTGTCAGTCAGACACCTACAGCGCTGATTTTCAGCCAGCACCGTTAGTGACTCACGGAAAAGTCACACAATTGTAATTATATAAACTACTATATTATTGTGATAAGCGAGATAGAAATTAACATAAGTACATAGTGAGATAGTACATGTTCCTACGCACTACCTACATGCAGCTTAAAGAAAAAAATAATTGCATTTCAAAATTTTACTTTATAAACTAAAAACAAAAACTAGATAATAATTTGCAATCGGCATATTTTTTGCTGTCAAAGTGCAGCCTTGCTGAAGAACCACTTGACGTTTTAGTAAAAGTCGTATATTAATCCAATCGCTCGTTATCACGTGATGCCGTCACATATAAACAGACAGACAAACCGACAAACAGACAAAAATTTTAAAAACTGTTGAAGTGTGTTCTGTTATCGATTCTAAGAGCCCTCAATTGTTTTTTTTTTGCCAATATCTTCAATGTACAGATATTCGACCCTCTACAGCATTGTTATATGTATAGATTGTTTCCATCACTCATAATAATTACCTTAAAACTAAAGATTAAAATACCCCATATATAAAGAGCAATTATCTTTCGAGATAAATTAAGTCGGCAGTGTCTGATACAAACAACCAAATTAAGTAACTTTGATAACATGCGTGCGTCATACACGCGTGTAAAGCCAGTCACACACGGCATGAATTACATATTCTCAACTTATAATGACATGTCTTAGCTTACTATGTCGCTTTGTATGCATAGAAATGAACAGATTGAGCCACACGGCATGGCACAAATACTACAAATAGGCATTTTTATAACGCTAAATCCACTCCCGCTTTTGGTGGTTCAGGATCGTTGCCGTATCAGTAAGTAAGCTGTCGGCTGTCAATGTCAAATATCAGTCGATTCAGTACTGATTCTTGAGACTTCAATGCACGTAAAAAGAACGCTGGCCGCCATACACTTTATGGCATCAAGCGTTCTTTTTACGTTCCACTAGCAGGACGATCACGTAACGCATTGTACGCGCGTCAGTTAGATCTAAATGTCAATGTGTATGTTTATATGGGAAAATGACAGTTGAATTGTCCTAACGCCCGTTTGAAACTTTACGTGATTACCCCTCTGGTATACATTTAAATGAGTGCTTCCTGGTTTACGCGACGTGGCGGTTTGCGCGACGGTATTGCATTATACTGCATGCGTCTCCCCGTCTTTGCACAATATAATAACTACCACCGCATAAATAATAGTACAATGTACAGAAGGTTCACTATTCAAATTATATGTGCGTGCATCCACTAAAGTACAATAAATATAAGTTTGTCGTCATTTACTCTAAAGACCTTGGAGAAGATGATAGATAAATCGGTAAGAGAGAAAGTGGAAGGTAGAAGGAACCCATTACACGGGAACCAACACGCATACATGGCAGGAAAGTCGACGGAGACAGCCCTACATAACCTGGCGGTTAGGGTGGAGAGAGCCTTAGATACAAAACAGTATGCACTAGGCTGCTTCTTCGATGTGGAGGGAGCCTTTGACAAGGCAACCTTTGCGGCGGTAGAGGAAAGTCTGGACAGGGAAGGTATCGATCGAGCAGTAGCGAGATGGATAGGGAGAATGCTTAAGGACAGGGACATAACAGCGGAGTTGGGAGGTGTCTCTAAAAGAATAAGTCCGAGAAGGGGATTTCCGCAGGGTGGATGTCTGTCCCCCTGATGTGGTGCCTACTACTAGACTCATTGGTGAAGAAAGTCAACAGGGGAGGAGTGTATATGCAGGCCTATTCTGATGATGGAGTACTACTGGTAAGAGGAACGGTCCTAAGCACCATAAGAGACATAATGAACAGAGGTCTGAAAGAGGTGTTAGGATGGTGCAGAGAGAGAGGTCTGGACCTAAATCCAACTAAAACGAAGCTGGTGCTATTCACCAACGAAAGGAAGAGAGAGAATATAAAACCAATAGTCATACAGAACAAAGAACTGGAGATGGTAAAGGAGGTGAAGTATTTGGGAGTGACACTAGATAGCACTCTCAGATACAAAACCCACATTAAGGAGCAATCGGCGAAAGCCATTAGAACACTATACCAATGTAAAAGGGCAGTGGGAAGAAGATGGGGACTGAGGCCCGAAATGATCAACTGGATCTATAGGGCAATCATATTACCCAGGGTGCTATACGGGGCCGTGGTATGGTGGCATAGGGCGCGTATCAAAGAATATTAAAAGGAACTGAATAAGGTGCAGAGACTAGCATGTCTGATGGTGACGGGGGCTATGAGAACGACCCCGACACAAGCCATGGAAATACTGCTAGGCATGAAGACAATGAGAATTGAAGTGGAGAAAAGGGCCATGGAACAGTGGTACAGAATGAAAGCATGTAAAGAATGGAGAGGAAGCTGTGTGGACAAAAGACACGCGCTGATACAGGAGGAAGCGCTATCAAAGCTACATATGATGATAGCCAATAACGATCTCATAAAGAGGCAGGAGATATTTGACAAGAAGTATAGAATACACATAGGTGAAAGAGACAACTGGAAGGTAGACGTAGTGCACCCGATGACAGTCTGCTTCACAGATGGATCAAGAAAGAAATCAACAGGACTAGCGGGGGCAGGTATAGTTATACCCAAACTGCGGGAGAGAGTATCCATCTCACTGGGGAGGTATGCTAGCGTTTTCCAAGCAGAAGTGTGTGCGATAACGAGATGCGCACAGATTATAAGAGATACAAAACAACTGACTGGAAGGGTAGTGATTTACACGGACAGTCAGGCAGCATTGAAGACGCTACGAAAGGCAACGGTAACATCCGCCTTAGTGAAAGAATGCAAGGAAGAGCTTAATAAGATAGGAGAAAACCCAGGTGTGACGGTGGCGTGGGTGCCAGGACATCAGGGAATAGCGGGCAATGAGAAGGCAGATGAGTTGGCCAGGGAAGGTGCGGGAAGGGAGTTTGAAGGCCCAGAACCGGTCCTTCCATTTTCGGCTCAAGTTACAAAGGGGGTTATAGATAAGCTAAAAGAACTGGATGGGGAAAAAGAATGGAGGGATGCATCTGGATGCAGACAGACAAAGATGATGATAGGAGGCACTAATCACAAAAGGACCAGGTATCTGCTGAAACTGGGTAAGAGCAATCTGAAACTGCTGACTGGTATCATAACCGGTCACAATACTCTGAATAGACACTTAAAGATAATAGGTATAAGTAACGACGCTACTTGCCCACACTGTGGGCAGGAGGAAACAAGCAAGCATGTACTAGCGGAATGTGTTATGTACGCGGCACCGTGGTTTAACACATTCGGTAAAGATATGTTAGAGGAGAAGGAATTGAGGGATATCGACCTTAAAGATGTCTTTCTGTTCTGCAGGAAAACAAGAAGAATTGAAGAGTTGGATGTGGGAACGCCGCCGGGACAGTAACCTGAGGCTCCGAACTGAGGGAAATGGGCTAAATGACTGCGACAAGCGGTCGACTGCCCGCCTGTTTCCGGCCAGGCGTCCCTTCACAACATCAACATCAACAATCCACTAAAGTACATACCTAGTACCTACCAACTAAGTTGGTGGCCGGGATGTACTTGAAGCGGCGCGACGAAACCACGGAGTGAACCACCCCTGAATACTAAGCAAATGTGAAACTGACAGTACACCGATGAGGACACAAATCTAAGCGCCAAGCTCTTGGTAAAGTACAAAGCAAAGTTTACCAGCACTCTACAAAAGAACACTTACCATTTTTGACGAAGTAATGAATGAAACACGGTGTGTTCGGCGAAGTTTTTCTTTTTAAAGCAGAATGTCAACCTGTTGAAGTGTGCGATGGGCATGCAGTTATCCGACCGAGCAGCGGCGCCCACGTCGAGCCAGCGTGGCGTTATACGGATGTTCAACAACATTATCTTCTATGGATGTTGTTATTTATATTATTCATGGGCAGTTGTTTTAAAGAAAAATAATGAAAGATATATTTAATTACTTAATGTCGCGATAACGTATTTCAAGAGGATTTGTTGTACATATAAATATGATATCTCATTCAATAAATATATTATTTATGTTTATTTGGTATAGGTCATTTAAATACCCATCAAAAGCACATAGGAACCAATTGTTTATTATATCAATTCTTGTGTAAGGTTTTTTATTTTGCCCAATTATTTAGAGATACATGTACAGCACAGCAGAATAAGTATCATGTCGCTCTCCAACTTACAAAGGACCGCAGCCATAATAAATAAAAATAAATAAGTATTCTTGGACAATCTTACACAAATTTACCTAGTCCCAAACTAAGCAAAGCTTGTCCTATGGGAAATAGACGACGATAAACAGACTTATTTAAGGTCAACCGAGTTAAATGCATCAATGGGGTACATGCGTCTTTTAAAGATAAGCGTCGTTTTTCTTAGAAAACGGGCCGGGACGGACACGGCCCGTTCTACCGTGAGTCATCCTTTACATGTGAAAGTGAGTTAGCACCCTTAAGTTATGCTACGAGTATATATGACGTTTTCACGGGTTTTGTTTTTTTTTATTAGATTTTTGGTGATAACTTTTATCAACGAATCAACCTGTAGGTATACAGATTTGGTACACATTACATCATAAATATGAACAGCCTGTGGATATATTATCGCATACTCTCGTAACTAGAGTATTGTACGCATCGCCGTTCGTAGACGCCACACCTCCGCCTGTACCCACTGTACCCAGCCAGTATTTACATTAGATACCGTAAGTTTCATACAAAGTTTACGAGCATTTCTAAAAGAGTTTATACGTCATACTTTTAATTTTCGTTTATTATTTAAGTATTCCCTTTTTTATATTTAACTTCGATACTATTTTTGATACTTAAATGAAGTTCTGATTATACCAACTATTATACTTTTTTATTTGAAAGAATATCAAAACTTGTATTTAAAATTACTAAATGCTTAAAAAGCAAATTAATAACATTAAATAAAAGTATGGTATTCCTGTCCTTAATTTGTACAAGCTTTTTCAGTAGTGATTATACATATTCTTAAATTTATTTAGCATCCTTAGAGAGGACTTCGCTCCTTTTTGGGATGCTTTATTCAGGAATGGATAATATGCCCTTTAGATATTTCTGTCGCGCTGTGCGATAAGTTTCAGACATACACAAGGCTTTCTTTTATGCTTTATATTATAAAGGGGTCAGCAACCTTTTAGGAACCAAGGGACGCATATAGGAGCTAACAAAAATTACGCGGGCTGCACTTCTTAATTAGGTATTTGTGACTTTATCAGGCAATTCCAAAATTATGAATTCAACGACTTTTACGTACAAAACAGCTAGGCCGCAAGCAAAGGTCTCGCGGTTTATAATATAAAAATCCTAATATAAGCGGAAATACGTCCACTGCTGGACATAGGCGTCCCCCAAAATGTACCAAAGTGACCGATCCTGCCTGTGATAATGGTTTTTTTTAATCCCGCATTTTCTGTTGCGTGATATTTGCTATAAGTACTAAGGAAATATGGTGTCCTCAGTAAATAGTGAATTTTTAGTGCATTTCCTTATGTTGCAAGTTGTCGCATTTAAAGTTAGATCATTATTAATAATAGCATGACTCGCTTTTTCCTTGTTAATTAGTTATACATGTTAAAGGAAAATCTTACACAAATCGATCTAATCCTACTGTAAGTTATAACAAAGTTTTTGTAGTGGGTACGGAAATATGCATACATTTGAAAGAACTTAAAGTAAAATCGCCCATTCTTTTGACAAGGCATAAACTTCCCAATCAGATCTAATTTTCCCGTCTGGGCTGGAAGGTGTGTAAAGTCACAGAATAAGTAATAGTACTACGTACAGAAGGTTCTCTGTTAACAAATTCCCTGTTTAGGTACGCCAAACGTGCCTAAATGTGGCCATCCCGTTCTATCGCATGCAACGCGCTGCGACCCGTGCGAGCGTCCTGTACCAACACGTGGCAGCCACTGAATAGAGCCCTTCAAAGGGGCGACCGGCATGTACATGTAGCGATAAACACAAATCGCGAGTGAGCCGCGCCTGGTAAAGTGGCAGTCACTTCCATGAAAAAAAGAAAGCCTAAGCCAATTTCGGGATTAAGTAGGTAGGATCCTCACGCCCTCTCAGAATGGAATTGAGATCATGACGATTAGGAGGAGCATAATATTAATAACTTATAACTTATGTAGACGGAAAGGTTCTTGAGTGTTGACCCGCATTGGAATACGCAGCGTGGGGAGACCCCCCACAAGGTGGACTGGTGACCTGGTAAAGGTCGCGGAAGTCCGCTGGATGCGGGTGGCCCGGGACCGGTCATAGTGGCACTCTTTGGGGGTGGTATATGTCCAGCAGTGGACTTCTTTTGGCTGATATGATAATGCTGTAGACAATTTTTTTGTTATCAATTGTTATTTTATCAATTGATACGTTTAAAATATTTATTTTGACGCACTGTTTCGATGAACAATAGCGTCTCCTTAATTTGAGTTGTTTAAGTCAATAGCCAATTTTATCGTATTGTATATTGACTAATACAGGGTGGGGCCTGTAGCAGGAACAAAATTTTTAAGGATGACTCCTTAGATATACGCAGATATCCTATAACGCTCCCATTGTTTCAAACCTCTTGATTATTTTTTTATGTTTAAAGTTGTGGTCCATAAGTCATGGATCTTAACATCCCGATAACGTAACATGTTAGTCCCGTTAGAAGACTGGGTACCTACTTATGTAATAGTACAGTCGCCTTCAGATATATCGGAGCGGCCAAAGTGCTCACTAATATCTGAACAGATCTCTAATAACCTCGACAATAGAGACGTGTTCAGATATCTGTGAGCACTTTGGCCATAGTCAAATTACATATAGATAGAAATTCGCTTTAAAAAACACAATCGTACTTAATCTTTTCGTTCTTCAAAACGAGTTTAAACGCTATACAAATACTTCCGTCGCCAAACTATTTTCAGGAAACCGTGTGACTAATGACAAGGTCTGATAATTACGGTTGACGTCAAAGAATATGTAACTGAGCACAGTACAGTTTTGCACCTTATTCCTTTCTAATAAGGTGAAAGGTATTTTCATATCTTTTAAATTTACTGTACATTTTTAGTATATCTACCAGTATGCACACTTTCATTAGGTACAGTCAGCATCAGAAGTAGCTAACACGCTCAAAATAACCTACACAGATCCTTATTCCCTTGACATTAGAGTCCGTGTGTAGATCATTTGGAGGACTAGGGCCGCTTAGCAACTTCTGCTGCTAACTGTACATGTGTCCCAAAGTAAACAATCCTATATTAGTTGACAGTGATTCGCTACTAACCTTAAAACATAAAAAGCGGCCAAGTGCGAGTCGGGCTCGCACATGAAGGGTTCCGTTAAATAAATTGCTTTTTACGATTTATGACGTACCTATTAAAAAAAAACTACTTACTAGATCTCGTTCAAACCAATTTTCGTTGGAAGTTTGCATGGTAATGTACATCATATATTTTTTTTAGTTTTATCATTCTCTTATTTTAGAAGTTACAGGGGGGGGGGACACTCATTTTACCACTTTGGTAGTGTCTCTCGCGCAAACTATTCAGTTTAGAATAAAATGATGTTAGAAACCTCAATATAATTTTTGAAGACCTATCCGTAGATATACCCCACACGTATGCGTTTAATAAAAAAAAATGTTGAGTTTCAGTTCTAAGTATGGGGAACCCCAAAATTTATTGTTTTTTTTTTATATTTTTGTGTGAAAATCTTAATGCGGTTTACAAAATACATCTACTTACCAAGTTTCAACAGTATATATCTTATAGTTTCGGAAAAAAGTGGCTGTGACATACGGACGGACAGACAGACAGACAGACATGACGAATCTATAAGGGTTCCGTTTTTTGCCATTTGGCTACGGAACCCTAAAAACAAAATAAAAATTTCCTCAATCCAATCGACTGTAGCGCTCAATGAATTCAATAAAATCATTCGTCACCTTTCATCCGCGCAATGGAGCATTTCAGCAAGGTCAGGTCAATGATCTGTCCATAATGCACAGGGAATATTATTTTCCAGAGCGTACAAATATTCCAGACACTATGACGAAAATCAATAGTCACCAATTCCCATGAATTATCCAGTACAATATTTCCTAATAGGAATCGTTAATCATGACGGTGGTGTGTGAGTTTTATGAAAGGGTTTTATATTAAAAGAGCTGGGGTTGTTAGCAGTCAGTTATAGTAATTTTGTTCTTTGTAACGTCTAGTTAGTGTCTACACAGTAAAACGTCTGCTCAATTACAGTTACCTATCAAATTGAGTTTAATATCTATTTACTCGGTGAATCTTAACTTTGGTAAGTGATTTTTATCATATCAACATTTAACCAAGTTGGTAGGTACCATTCAATGATTAGGTGTTTGACTTAGAATAGCAGATCAAATAGAAGCCATATCTGTAAAGGTTTTCCATAGCCAAAGTCAAGGGCTATATAGCCTTATTTCTTGATTTGACAATTGACCTCATTAGCCTTATAAAAGTCATTTGATAAAAACATAACTTAAGTCCGCCTTTCAAGTTCTCCTTTTGGCAACAAAAATTAAATAAATAAACAAATAAACAACTTACATGCACATAAGCTGACGTCAGTAAAGACGGCTTTTGTTTTTTTAACATTGTACGTCAGCATCAAAAGTAGCTACGCAAACAAAGACGTCAAAAGCCTTTATTAAAGGGGAATAAGAACGTTTGAAGTCTTCGATTACATAGTTACTTTTGATGCTGACTGTACGACCCAAATATTTTGTTTACGCTCGACTGGTGTCGAAGACGTTGAAAAATTAAAACTATATTAATTCGAAGGACATTGCGTACAGCATACCTTAGGTAGATCGAATCGTGAGGTAACAATTTCCAAAACCTTGCATTTTTACCGCGATTTTAAGTGTTAACAATAGTTTATCACCTTTGCACACAAATAGGAACACAGGAAATAAGATTTTGTCAAAATTTTATTATTTGTTACTTGCTTTTATTGCCGACTGCACTTTTCTGCACATCATCTCGCTCATTGAGACGATTCTAACGAGCCCAAACTCGATAGGGTTGCGTCGTTTAATTACGGAGTTCCCATGGCCACCTTCCAGCTCCATCATCAGATCAGCTCTATGTCATAATAATTGTGGGCGACAGAATGTAGTTTGTGAAATGTAGGACCTACGGGTCACGAAGAGAAAGGGTGTTGTATAGTATGTGAACGATAAGGCCTACGGGTCACGAAGAGAAAGGACGTGTAACTATAATTCCTTCACATAAGGACGGCAATTGTGCCCAGATTAAGCTCCTAAAGCAAACGGCTCATATAAGAAGCGCGTGATTTATTTAGGACCTAAGTACAATAGGTACAGACGAAGAAAATAGCTTAAAGTAAAGATAAAGGTACCAGGTACCTCCAGTAATTATTTAATAAAGATCGATAGGGGGAGAGCCCCTGATAAATGAGGGAGAGATAGCCAAATTATTTGTAAAGAAACCAACTTGAGACTATATCCAGATCTAGTCCGTCAACAAGGGACATCGGTAACTAGAGTTACATAAAATGTGAAATAAAAATGTACACAACGTATGCATAGAGATTATTGCTTATTATGGTGCAATAATGGTCAAGGTTCAGGTTGATTTCTATGATTGGCTAAAAAGACGGGAGCAAAAGTCAAACTTACGCTACCACGTTAAGGAAAATGTGAAAATTGACGGTCTCACCCGGCCATAGCTTCGTAACCAGATGAGGTACGAAAGCAATTGAGGTATCGTTAGGAAGGTAAGGTAAATGCCCTTACGTATGTATAATCACTTTTGATAATTAATGTTAATTAAAGCCACTAGGGCCTGGCAAAGCCATTTCATGTTACCAAAGTTGATAATTTTACGTAAATATCGACTTTCCCAATTTAAACGGGAAAAGCAGGAAAACTAGTAGATATTGTAATGTATAGCTCAGAAATAGTTCTTTTGAAGGAAACTATGTAAAAACCCTTAAGGTTTCCCTGAAAACCAGGAAAACGTAAAAACTAGCTTTTCCATAGTAAAAGTGGGCGAGGTCTTCAAAATTATATCCCCACCACTTTTAATGCCTTAGGGGTATAAAAGAGGCTATAATCGCCGGATAAAGTTGTGTTCGCTCAGCCCCACCAGTGGGAGCTCCTAGGAAGAAGAAGAAAGGAAGAAGTAGGGAAATTGTGATAGGAAGTAGGAAATTGTGATAGGGAAAGTTTAATCAGTAGTTTGTGTCTCATTATTTTATTATACCGTTTCATTTATTTTTCGCCAAGTATTATTTTATCGTCACCCTCACCCCATCCTTCAACAGTGCAGCTCAGTCTGCGGGATTAGTGCTCCCCTAGAGCACCTGCGCTATCAGAGCGCGTTACGGCCGTTTAAAAACACGCTGAGCGGTTCAACCGCCGCGGTTCACCCGCCGCGGTTGAAACGCGCGGTTCTCCCGCCGCGGTTTTTAAACGCCCCTTGTTAGGTGACTGTGAGGTCGCGAAGGTCAAACCCAGGCCTGTCGCACATCGACCACGTCGGCGCCACGCGTCGTCCACAGTCGTTTTGGTCCTTCGAGCCGGATCTGGAGATCCAAAAAAGTGAAAGTTATAAAAAGTGATAGTACGTGTGGGTACTCAAAGAAAGTCGTTTGGGGGGTATAAAACCAACGACGCTAGTGAAAACAGCGTAGCTCGAAATTTGTCGCCGCGACGCGATCAAAAATAGTGAAAAAATCGGACATCGCGTATGTACATACGTCACTACGGAGCCACGACACAAACTACAAACAAGACGTGCAGAATATTATAGAAAAATCCTTTTATACCTGTCGTGTAGGTTGCCAAAGTGCGCAACCGCAGGTATTCGAGCAAAAAGGACTCAAGTACGTGAAGAGTACTTAGCAAGTCACTACAGTGACACTAAGCGTTATTTAAGCACGCACATTCCAAGAGGAGACGAACACCATGTCAGGAGGCAAGAAGAGGATAACGAGATCCATGACTACGGCCCAGGAAGACGAAGAAAGGGCAAGATTCCTGGAACAAGGAGCAGCCGCCGCGCAAGCATGCGCGCGCGGGGAATCAGCCGATCGGCTTGGCGAGCCATCGACTAGTGGCGCGCAAACCACGCGTGCCATCCGGACTACCAAGAAGACTAAGTCCAAAGATACAGCCTTGGAGCTCGCAAAGAGAACGGCGGAACCAGCCTCATTAAGTATCGATGACACTTTAATAGCCGAACCCCGAGGGACGGCACCGGCACGCTTGACAAAAATGGGAGAACCGCAATCTCCATCTGTAGACACAGCGATATTGTGGCGCAGGGATTTAGATAAACGGCTACAGCGTCAGCCTACTATCATCCCTCTAGATGCTCCTCAGGGAAGGGTCATCATAGTTCCCCCGGCGAGGGGAGAACATGGAAACAAAACGGGAACCGAAAAGGAAGTCACATTCGCTGAAACGTCAACACCGCGCCGAACGGCGTCAGTGCGCTCAACCGAGAGTCGGTTGTCTGTGACTCGAATAATGGAGTTAGAAGTAGAAGAGAGTGAGCAATTGGCCGAGCTACGGCGGAAAGAGATGCTGCTACACGCAGCGCATCAGAAAAAGAAAATGGAGATAGACACTGCAGTTCAAGAAGAGGAAATACGTTTAGAAAGGGAGTCCATTAAAAGGCGCGCTACGTTGAAACGAACGCGCGAAGAATCTGAATGCTCAATACAAGACGAGCAGTCACTTATGGGATCAGTAGCCAGGTGGATAGATTCCGGTAAAGAAAAAAGACGAGAAGAAGCGCCACTGGGATTACCCCCCACTAGGCCACTCGGAACGCGCTCGCCGCCGCGAGCTTATGAGCGGAGAGAGAGATTGTAACACTTTATACTTAGGTAAAGTGGTACTTTGTATGGAGTTAGTAATAAATTTTCTTTCAACTTATATCTACTATTTCTCGACCTGAAAACAGATTAAAGGTGTGACTCAGTGGTGGTATAGGATACTTGGTAGCCCTATATCATGAAGAAAATATAATTTTGGTCCAAATGGGTCCTAATTACTAATACACATACCTGTTGTTAGTCCCAGTAAGGGACACCAATTCGTAAAGTTTTGTTCATGTACTTTCATCGTGGGAAGCCTTTTTACGGCAAAATCACATTAAACACGGTACACCCACTTCTTTGTTTTACTTTTAAACAATCAATTCACGTTTAAAAGACTATAAATTTGCTACTTAAATACTATAAACAAGCAGTCAATAAAAATATGTGATACCTGTCAGCCAGGACGTTTGGCGTTTGGTTTCTTGTTTTGACAGATCTCAAGGTAACGTCAAAATGAACTTAATATATAGTAAATCACGGTGTACTAGTAATTTTAATAACCTAATAGAAGTTTCGTATCAAAATAAGTAATTGTATCTCGGTAAATATAAAACTTTACTAAATAACGAATAACTCCAAAGTAGTTATTAAAGGTCGTGCGTTTCTCTCACAGGAATGACGAAACGTCATCACGTGCCATGTTGCCATGTCTAAATTACAGATTTTGTTTTCCGGTTGATAATTCTTTCGAATTCCTAACTTTACTGTCCTATTGTTTTTGTAAGCATTCTACTCAAGGATAAATAGATAATTTCTATTTGGAGTGTCTTCTAGCCTTTAAAAGGTTATTATTGTTGTAATTTAGAAATTCTGTTTGCTCATTTCATTCATTCCTGGAAGGGGATTGTTGCCATATCAAAAGACTGAGATTTGGATTTCCTTTCCAGCAAAATTCATTCGACACCTCATCACCATGCCTTGAAGGTTATTATAAATCCTTTGTGTCGAATCTCATCGCTTTGGGTAAGAATAACAGCCGTTTTCGTTTCCTTGTTTGTTTGGTAAGACGCCGAAGCTAATAATCTCTGTTTTCCTTTCAGCCTGTGGCCAAAGTTGAATAAATTTAGAGTCACTGGAGATATGTCCTCCATTATGTAATTGAGAACTTGGTAAGGAATTCGATTCAATATTTCCACGTTATGTTGCGAGATTATCATGGAATATTGTTAGTAATGTCTGTCGATTTTCTTTTCAGCTCTCCGCTTCAATCATCGTACGTCTCCGTTTATTTTCCTACAAAATGTGCCCGGTCATGTGGCATTAACACCTCATTTCACTCACCCAGCTTTGCTGGTAAGTAATTTATTTATTACACACTCATTATAAACGCCTTTTGTTTAAATCAATACTGAAATATAAAATTCCAAATAGTTATCTAACATGTGGAAAAAATTGATTTCAGGGAGGCAGGTTTAGGGTTAAACCTAACTTTCAATACCAGGGAAGGATAAGGAGATATCCTTACATCCCAATCCTCATGGTTAGCTCAAAAGTAAGCTTTTTCTAACCTAAGTTATGGACCATTTATGGACGCTGCCCTTTTGACCTCTAGTTGGAGCCAGGTACTTCTGCGGAGTGAATGTATCCTCCATGCACGAAATCTAAAACTGTATGTATACCTGTGCTATCCATTTAAACCGTGTGCATATTGACTATCAGTGCTATAACTCAACATACAGAAACTTTTATGTAGACAAATGTGTTACATGTATATTTTGATGTCTTAATATAACCTCAAGGGTGTTTTAAAATAAATAGTTCCTTTAAACAATTACTTGCTTAAACGGTAGTTTTAAAACCGTGTTATTAAATAAGAAAAGTTCTATTAACCCTTGAACGGCCACTGCTTTTCAAGGGTATAACAAAATGTTTGTTGCATGAAAAGCAATCTTATAACTAATTAAATTTAACGGGTTGATGGAAACCAAGGAAGGAATATAAAGATAAGGTATTATTGTACTAAGGACAACTACTTAAAAAGAAATTAAATGTGTGTTTACTTATGTTATGTGATTTTTATTTGATGATGTCATTCGTTTGACGAAGGAACCACCTGGCGCCCATTAAACAATAAACACTGGTGACTTCTTCGCTCCACTCTGGCCTATACCTACCTCTGAGACTTATGTGTGCTTTCTGAGTAGCCGTTTGCAATTTTTTTAATATTGAGCCCTCGCATAAGAAATTGGCTTCTATAGCCAAGGTTCAGATATAACAGTGGCTGAACCCAACGTTTGGCAGTGGAGAATGACAAATTCAAATAACAGTGCATAACAAATAATTAATTTTAAGTTTTTCTTGAAGCGGATTAGCATGTTCTCTAGATTAAGATATACTTACTAATTTTAAGTGTATAAACCTATGTGACATATTGGTGTAACAAGCATCATCATTGTTACAATTTTTTGATGGTTTAACTTAAATCTATACTTTTACTATTTGGTTGCTTTGTCGAACGAAGCACTATTGGACTTTGTAAAACTATCTTGGAATTTTTTAAATAGAATATATTCCTGAAATAAATTAAAAATCTTTTGAGATATCAAGTATAACTAAACTTAACTACACGAAATTTATTAATAAATGGTAATATTTACATACATACATACAACACATCATGGATTTCACAAGAGCTGGATGTAAAGTAGCACATCTACACAAAGATGAAATTACACATGAACTCACTATACGGAATCTTCCAGTAAATCCATTATCTCGTAGGACTAGCTTATGTCAAGCACTAAAACATACAGCTAAACTCGCTCGTAAAGGAAGCCTACTCGTTGCTGATCTGATTCAGGGTGATCTTGCGTCAGAAATAGGAGTGTGTAAGCGCAAAGCTGAAGAACTTGAACAAGCTTTGCAAGGTGGAATTTCAGATGCTGCAGTGGATCGGATAACTTCGCGGTGTCGCTACTTAATATGCCGTCTTTCACGCTTAGGTGATGAATCGGAAGGAGCACAGGAGTTAATTACTGAACTTAAGTCCATGTTGTCTACAATACAAGAAAGTAATTCTTCACCCTCTGGTTCGGATGACGATCAGAGCTCTCTTGATGACAATATTCGTGTAGTCAAACAAGTTATATATAAACCTGAGAAAACTTTTAATATAAATTCTTTAAATTTGAAGTTTAAAGGAGACACATGTGTGCGTACTTTTCTCGTACGTTTGGAGGAGCTTCGTTTGGCAAGGAACATCTCTGAAGCCCAAATACTGCGCGGTTTTCCTGAAATTCTTGAAGGACCTGCTTTGTCGTGGTTTAGGACTAATCGAAATAATTTTAATTCTTACAAGGAGGTCGTAGCTGCTCTCAAAGATGACTTCGACATACCTGATCTTGACCATCTATTGCTGAAGGAGATTCGCTCACGAACACAAGCCAAGTCGGAAACCATCGTTTTCTTTGTTTCCACTGTTCTAGGATTGTTCGAACGTTTAAGCAGAGAGATACCAGAAGCTGAAAAACTAGATATTCTTATACGTAACATACGCCCCGAATATTCTAGGGACCTTGCTCTCCAGGATATTCGGACTATTAGTCAACTTAAATCCCTCTGTAAGCGGATGGAATTGGCACAGGTTAAGTCCAAACAATTCCGTGAACCTGATATGTCAGGACATAGTGGTCACACTTCAGTTGTACCTACTCGTAGTTTTGAGACTCAAAATAAACCTCAAACGAGGTATCCTGAAAAAACTTCTATGGTGAGAAATTCTGCCGTAGCCTCTGTCAATCCAAATACTTCTAAACAGTCATGTTTCCGTTGTGGCATGACCAATCATGCTACTAGCTTTTGTAAAAAGTCTAGGGAAATAGTTTGTTTCAGATGTGGTGAAAAAGGAGTACGGACTCCCGAATGTTCTAATTGTAACTCTAATTCAAAAAACTAATTGGTGCTGTCTTTTCCAGAAAAACCTTTAATAAACTTTCTGCTCCCTTATCTACTGAAAAGACAATGCACTTTGAACCTCCAAAGGGAAACAATAGACTTTGTTCTATGAGTGGAAACTCCTCGTTAAGAGTTTTCCTCGGTGTGCAAATTTAATGTCTATTCCTCTTGCATGAAAGACACGTGCAAAGTGTCCCTATCTAATACTTGTGTTCAGTAGCGATCGGACTGTCCACACTGATAATTTTGTCCTAATAAAGATGAAAAATATCACTTAAATTATTTCTAAATAATTGCTTTTCAGCTAACAAAAAGCGTAAAGTTATACTTATGGTTACCCCTATGCCTATCTTCTTCTTTACAATAAACGATAATTAGCTATGAGCTAAGTTTATCTGTAGTTTTCTTTTTGCTAAAGAAGGATTTATAGCAAATCTTACTGCCAGCTCATCCTCTTATCTTTAAAGGAAGAGTGGCGTAAAATACGAGACCCAGAATGGTGAAACCTGCTAGGTTAATTAGCTTTTCCTCATTCTGCCTCCTTTGTAAATAGAACGGCATTCTTTAATAAAGTAAAAGCCCATGCCCATAGTAGTAATAGTTTATTTAGGTTATATGATTCGAATCCGTAAGTAGTTTGTAATGGCCAACCTAGTTAGTTAAATTTAGTATGTAATTGTTTAGGAGAAGCGCGCCTCCCCAACAAAACCCTATTATAATTTTATGTTAAGAGATATCATTGTCATACAGTACAGCTGTAACAATGAGAATAAGAACTAAATAGTATTACTGCATGCTTTCCATTAGTATAATAATTTGTTAGTATTAGGTATGAAACCTCTGTTCCTCAGAATGGTTTTAATTATATAGCTTTTTTGTCTCTAGTACGTTGGTCTTGAAGTTTTTTTTTTTAAGATAGTTCTTTGTCAAAAAAAATTAAAAAAAAAAATTTTTTTAATTTTTTTTTTAACCCAACTGAAGATGAACTGTAACACTTTATACTTAGGTAAAGTGGTACTTTGTATGGAGTTAGTAATAAATTTTCTTTCAACTTATATCTACTATTTCTCGACCTGAAAACAGATTAAAGGTGTGACTCAGTGGTGGTATAGGATACTTGGTAGCCCTATATCATGAAGAAAATATAATTTTGGTCCAAATGGGTCCTAATTACTAATACACATACCTGTTGTTAGTCCCAGTAAGGGACACCAATTCGTAAAGTTTTGTTCATGTACTTTCATCGTGGGAAGCCTTTTTACGGCAAAATCACATTAAACACGGTACACCCACTTCTTTGTTTTACTTTTAAACAATCAATTCACGTTTAAAAGACTATAAATTTGCTACTTAAATACTATAAACAAGCAGTCAATAAAAATATGTGATACCTGTCAGCCAGGACGTTTGGCGTTTGGTTTCTTGTTTTGACAGATCTCAAGGTAACGTCAAAATGAACTTAATATATAGTAAATCACGGTGTACTAGTAATTTTAATAACCTAATAGAAGTTTCGTATCAAAATAAGTAATTGTATCTCGGTAAATATAAAACTTTACTAAATAACGAATAACTCCAAAGTAGTTATTAAAGGTCGTGCGTTTCTCTCACAGGAATGACGAAACGTCATCACGTGCCATGTTGCCATGTCTAAATTACAGATTTTGTTTTCCGGTTGATAATTCTTTCGAATTCCTAACTTTACTGTCCTATTGTTTTTGTAAGCATTCTACTCAAGGATAAATAGATAATTTCTATTTGGAGTGTCTTCTAGCCTTTAAAAGGTTATTATTGTTGTAATTTAGAAATTCTGTTTGCTCATTTCATTCATTCCTGGAAGGGGATTGTTGCCATATCAAAAGACTGAGATTTGGATTTCCTTTCCAGCAAAATTCATTCGACACCTCATCACCATGCCTTGAAGGTTATTATAAATCCTTTGTGTCGAATCTCATCGCTTTGGGTAAGAATAACAGCCGTTTTCGTTTCCTTGTTTGTTTGGTAAGACGCCGAAGCTAATAATCTCTGTTTTCCTTTCAGCCTGTGGCCAAAGTTGAATAAATTTAGAGTCACTGGAGATATGTCCTCCATTATGTAATTGAGAACTTGGTAAGGAATTCGATTCAATATTTCCACGTTATGTCGCGAGATTATCATGGAATATTGTTAGTAATGTCTGTCGATTTTCTTTTCAGCTCTCCGCTTCAATCATCGTACGTCTCCGTTTATTTTCCTACAAAATGTGCCCGGTCATGTGGCATTAACACCTCATTTCACTCACCCAGCTTTGCTGGTAAGTAATTTATTTATTACACACTCATTATAAACGCCTTTTGTTTAAATCAATACTGAAATATAAAATTCCAAATAGTTATCTAACATGTGGAAAAAATTGATTTCAGGGAGGCAGGTTTAGGGTTAAACCTAACTTTCAATACCAGGGAAGGATAAGGAGATATCCTTACATCCCAATCCTCATGGTTAGCTCAAAAGTAAGCTTTTTCTAACCTAAGTTATGGACCATTTATGGACGCTGCCCTTTTGACCTCTAGTTGGAGCCAGGTACTTCTGCGGAGTGAATGTATCCTCCATGCACGAAATCTAAAACTGTATGTATACCTGTGCTATCCATTTAAACCGTGTGCATATTGACTATCAGTGCTATAACTCAACATACAGAAACTTTTATGTAGACAAATGTGTTACATGTATATTTTGATGTCTTAATATAACCTCAAGGGTGTTTTAAAATAAATAGTTCCTTTAAACAATTACTTGCTTAAACGGTAGTTTTAAAACCGTGTTATTAAATAAGAAAAGTTCTATTAACCCTTGAACGGCCACTGCTTTTCAAGGGTATAACAAAATGTTTGTTGCATGAAAAGCAATCTTATAACTAATTAAATTTAACGGGTTGATGGAAACCAAGGAAGGAATATAAAGATAAGGTATTATTGTACTAAGGACAACTACTTAAAAAGAAATTAAATGTGTGTTTACTTATGTTATGTGATTTTTATTTGATGATGTCATTCGTTTGACGAAGGAACCACCTGGCGCCCATTAAACAATAAACACTGGTGACTTCTTCGCTCCACTCTGGCCTATACCTACCTCTGAGACTTATGTGTGCTTTCTGAGTAGCCGTTTGCAATTTTTTTAATATTGAGCCCTCGCATAAGAAATTGGCTTCTATAGCCAAGGTTCAGATATTACAAGATCACCGCCATACGAACCACAGACACCGCATACGAGGTACACACACGAGACCTCGCCTGAGGTAATGGTTCAATTATTTGAACGGATGCAGATGGCAGCCAGACCGGCGCCCAAAGATGTGTACGAGCTACCACCATTCTACGGGGATATATCAGAATGGCGGAGCTTCATGATCGCATACGAAGAATCGAATCGTAGATTCAAATTTAGTGACTACGAAAACGTAGCGAGGTTACGCGCAGCGTTAAAAGGTGACGCAAAAGCATGTGTACAGCACATATTATCAACGGCGGCAAGGCCGGATTTAATAATGAAAGTATTAACTAAACAATACGGACGAAGCGAATTCCTAGTAGACAAAGCATTGGAGGATTTAAAAGGAATGCCTACAATAGGCGACAGCGCTCACGACCTCAACCAATTTGCTATAAAAATCGTGAATATAGCGAGCACGGTAATGGACTTAAGCGAACGATGTTACGCAGAGAATCCTATGCTGGTTAGAGAGGTTACCGATCGACTAAGCCCCCACCTTCGCAGCAGATGGTGTGAATATGCTCGCAAGTACGAGCACGAAGGAAAGGCGGAAATAGAAAGATTATCCGATTTCCTCCTGGAAGAATCGGAGCTACAAATGTCCTTTACGCACGCCCGTGCGCCTATGCAACGCCCACGGGCGGATTTCCCGGGCAACAATGCCCGGGCAGAGCTGCCGCGCGCGTCTAACCCATGGCCCAATAGAGCGCGCGAACCGCCGCGACCCCAAGAGTGGGGTGGGCAGCAACTACGCCCCCAAGGAAGGGCTATGCGACAATATGATAATAAGCCAGCATACCCCCAATATTCACGCGTCACTTACGCCACTGAAAAAGTAAACACACAGAATGTAGTATGTCTGTATTGCGGGGGGGGTCATAGCACTACCGATTGCTATAAAATTCAACGCCTGAATGTAGGAGCACGATGGGATTGGGCTAGAATCAACAAAGTTTGTTATAAGTGTCTAGATGCAAGACACGCCAGCACGACGTGCAAAGGCAAGCGGTGCGACGCACCCGGCTGCCAGTATTATCATCATAAGTTACTACACGGCAGTTACGAGCCAAGAAGGGAGACGACGCGCATGCCACAAGAAGCAGACGCAACGGCAGCTGCCACGGATCAAGAAGCAGAGCTAGTAGGAGAGCCCCAATGGGCGGAACCGTCGGATACGAACTGGAGGGAAAAGTCTCCGTACGAGTCCAACAATAGTGAAGAAAATAGCTACGCGTCTTCATTAGACGCAACCCAGGTGCTTTTGAAAGTGATACCCGTGATTCTATCCGGGCCCAAAGGAGAAGTAGGAGTATACGCACTACTAGACGAAGCGTCCACCATAAGTATGATAGACGAAGAGATCGCAGATCAAATAGGGGCTACAGGCCCGGAGGAAATGCTGAAGGTTAGAGGAATAGGAGAAATATGCCATAAGGCAAACAGCAAAACAATAAACGTATCGATCCGAGGGAGAGTAGGAGGTAACGAACACCCGCTGACGCTGCGGACGGTACCAGAATTAAGAATAAAAGGTCAAAAGGTTAGTAAACAACTCGTGGAAATGTATGACCACCTGAAGGACGCGCATAGCGCTTGTTTTGAAATGGGAGTGCCCCAAGTATTAATCGGAGCCGACCACTGGCAGTTAATTATACCCGAAGAAATAAGGGTGGGCCCTAAGGGCGCGCCAGTAGCGGTAAAATGCGCCATAGGATGGGCGATATATGGCCCCTCGCCAAGAAGTATGGATACCCGCGAACGCATCGCATATCACACACAAAGTGAAGCAGACGTCAAGCTGCGCGAAATATTAAAACCGCGAGAAGAAAGAAATGTAAAAATATTCGACGACATACGCGCCAAGGCGGCAATCACAGTGCCAAACAGCACCAAGGACACAACCGTGTCACCAGGAGGGGGCATGACCCATCTCAACAATAAACCGACCCCCGGTCGCCCGCGGTCGGTCGCAGCAGCCGATACATCGACCCCCCGACCCGTGGGGTCGATTCCAGCCGCGGCGCTTGAGAGCGCCGCGATCTCCGGTCCTGCAATGGCGAGCCCGCTCTCAACCCAGTACATCGACTCCCGGACCAGCGGGGTCGATTTCAACCGCGGCGCCCGAGAGCGCCGCGATCTCCGGTCCTGCAAGGACGAGCTTGTCCGCCCACACCGGCCCTACGTACCGAAGGGCAGCGGCGACGGCACGGCGCAAACAGCGCCCCGCCGACCCAGCTGGTCGCCCGGTCCGCCAAGCGAATGGTGGCGCACGCCATAAGCACGACCACAACCAAGCCAAGTGAAAGTGTGTTACCAGTGATGGTCGCTCAAGGGCCACATAAGGTAATTAAAGTGAAAAGTAAGTAATACAGACAGTGAATGAACATGATAGTGAAAGTGATTAAAAGTGTATTTGATGACGAATCATGTCGTAAGACTTTAATGTAGTCTGTCGCTTACCCTTGCAAACCAGTATGTATCTGCGATACATACCGGCGGGGGCATTGTGGGCGACAGAATGTAGTTTGTGAAATGTAGGACCTACGGGTCACGAAGAGAAAGGGTGTTGTATAGTATGTGAACGATAAGGCCTACGGGTCACGAAGAGAAAGGACGTGTAACTATAATTCCTTCACATAAGGACGGCAATTGTGCCCAGATTAAGCTCCTAAAGCAAACGGCTCATATAAGAAGCGCGTGATTTATTTAGGACCTAAGTACAATAGGTACAGACGAAGAAAATAGCTTAAAGTAAAGATAAAGGTACCAGGTACCTCCAGTAATTATTTAATAAAGATCGATAGGGGGAGAGCCCCTGATAAATGAGGGAGAGATAGCCAAATTATTTGTAAAGAAACCAACTTGAGACTATATCCAGATCTAGTCCGTCAACAAGGGACATCGGTAACTAGAGTTACATAAAATGTGAAATAAAAATGTACACAACGTATGCATAGAGATTATTGCTTATTATGGTGCAATAATGGTCAAGGTTCAGGTTGATTTCTATGATTGGCTAAAAAGACGGGAGCAAAAGTCAAACTTACGCTACCACGTTAAGGAAAATGTGAAAATTTACGGTCTCACCCGGCCATAGCTTCGTAACCAGATGAGGTACGAAAGCAATTGAGGTATCGTTAGGAAGGTAAGGTAAATGCCCTTACGTATGTATAATCACTTTTGATAATTAATGTTAATTAAAGCCACTAGGGCCTGGCAAAGCCATTTCATGTTACCAAAGTTGATAATTTTACGTAAATATCGACTTTCCCAATTTAAACGGGAAAAGCAGGAAAACTAGTAGATATTGTAATGTATAGCTCAGAAATAGTTCTTTTGAAGGAAACTATGTAAAAACCCTTAAGGTTTCCCTGAAAACCAGGAAAACGTAAAAACTAGCTTTTCCATAGTAAAAGTGGGCGAGGTCTTCAAAATTATATCCCCACCACTTTTAATGCCTTAGGGGTATAAAAGAGGCTATAATCGCCGGATAAAGTTGTGTTCGCTCAGCCCCACCAGTGGGAGCTCCTAGGAAGAAGAAGAAAGGAAGAAGTAGGGAAATTGTGATAGGAAGTAGGAAATTGTGATAGGGAAAGTTTAATCAGTAGTTTGTGTCTCATTATTTTATTATACCGTTTCATTTATTTTTCGCCAAGTATTATTTTATCGTCACCCTCACCCCATCCTTCAACAGTGCAGCTCAGTCTGCGGGATTAGTGCTCCCCTAGAGCACCTGCGCTATCAGAGCGCGTTACGGCCGTTTAAAAACACGCTGAGCGGTTCAACCGCCGCGGTTCACCCGCCGCGGTTGAAACGCGCGGTTCGCCCGCCGCGGTTTTTAAACGCCCCTTGTTAGGTGACTGTGAGGTCGCGAAGGTCAAACCCAGGCCTGTCGCACATCGACCACGTCGGCGCCACGCGTCGTCCACAATAATTATGCATTGTCATCCGATTTATACATGCATGCAAAATTTCAGCTCATTCGGAAACCGGGAAGTGGATCAAATTTAACTTACAAGATTTGATTACATACAGACAACGGGACAATTGAAACTAAATAAAAGCTTGTAAAAAACCAGGACTTTCGCTAGATTATCGAAGAAGTAGGTAGGGCAAACCTTGGCTAATCTGTGATATGAAGTTATTCGGTGATAGTTACTTTAAGGTCTAATAGCGGAGCTACTCGATATCTTTACGGCTTGTAATAATTTCTAGTAGGTGGCTGCACTGTCATTCAACTTACTTACGTGCAGCAAGAGTCCGAACGCATCCGTCAAAATTAAGAAAAACTTACTATCACCGATTAGCCAAGGTTTGCCCTACCTTCAGAAAAGTTCTTCAGTTGCATGGCTTGGCATGCAGAACATAAATCTAATTTCGATCTCATTTGAGATATTGGCGGTCTTCCTGATGAGTCATCATCATCATCATATCAGCCGAAAGACGTCCACTGCTGGACATAGGCATCCAGAGTTCCAAAGAGTAACACGTGTCATATTTGTGTAGTTAAGTACACTGTTACACATTACATGTAGCTAAACGTGTCATATTTGTGCAGTAGTAGACGAACAATGTGTAGTTCAGAAAATCCTCGAAAATAAAGCCTTATCATGAACAAACATTTGGCTAAAAATTAAGTTACCATAAAACAGTTTTTTTAACAATGATATAAACTGCCTGGCTGACAATTTGATCCTACATTAATCTCATCTAGTGTTTGACGACATACCACGACATATGTAAACAGTTCTTTATGGCAACTGTTGTCCCCAAAATGTTGTCTCGCTCACTCTCCATTGCACATGCTCAATGCAATGCTCTCTACATGTCCTGCCCTTCGCCCGAGCATGGACCAGATTCCGAAAGAATAACAAATCCTACACAAAACGAATCATTATTACGGAATATGAATGTCAGATTTACAAAATAATGATTACCAATCGTTTTTCGACATTACCATGATCCAAAGGGTCGTTTACATGGTGCAACAATTTGCATGCTAGTTTTATTACATTGCAGAGTTTGATTGAATATGTCTGCTTTGTAGTGTTGCTATATGTATGCATGCTATAAAGCATGTGCTGTTGTGTTCCTAGTGGTGAGTAAGGTCGCCAGAGCTCCCTAGGATGCACTGTGTTGGGAGTGAGGGACCTTCATGTCTATATCTGCCAACACAGCGAATCCTCAAGTGAATAAAGGGTCGGCAACGCGCTTGTGATTCTTCTGGAGTCACAAGTGTTAAGCTGCTTAACATCAGGCAGGCCGTAAGCTTGTTTGCCACCGTCGTTGTATAAAAAAAACCGGCCAAGTGCGAGTCGGACTCGCGCACGAAGGGTTCCGTACCATTATTTATAAAAAAACTATTTTATTCTGTGTTTTTAGTATTTTTTGTTATAGCGGCAACAGAAATATATCATCTGTGAAAATTACAGCTGGAACTATCACGGTATCAGTGAGATACAGCCTGGTGACAGACAGACGGACGGACGGACGGACAGCGGAGTCTTAGTAATAGGGTCCCGTTTTACTCTTTGAGTGCGGAACCCTAAAAACTCTAATGAAAATCGCATACGAGTTGTTGCACCATGTAAATGGCCCTTTATATTTCTTCTCGCACTCGCTTACTCGTTAGAACATGACGTATGTCTTATCGACAGCGATAAGTGATAAAAAGACAACAATGCTACGCTCGGTTTTGTAGCAGTACAGTCGCCATCACATACATAGGAGCAAACAAGCACGTCACAAACATCGGAACACACCTCTATTTTCAAGGCGTTAGGGTGCATGTGCCGATATTTTTGAACACCTATAGTGTACCTATGTATGTGATGGCGACTGTACCTAATAAAATTTTAAGTTGAACAAGCACAAACAGTTCAAAAAACTGTAACCCGATTACGGAATAGTCTCTGACAAAATATTCAAATCAAATCATTTATATTTTAATGCTTAAAAAGAGGCACCAACTCCAGACTATGTAAATATTTTAAGATACTGAATAAATGCTTTTTATTTTTATTTTTTTTTTTTTTTTTTATCAAACACACGTAAATACAAACATGACTGATAAATCATAACCCTTCCTTTCGGCTTAACCGTAGTCGGGCACAAGTTTCTGTCAAAAATTTCATTTTTGTTACAAGCTTTTATTGCCGACTGTACTTTACTGCATACCATCATCAACTACTTACTCATTGCGACGATTCTAATAATGAGCCCGAGTTCCTATGGCCACCTTCCAGCTTCAGCATCAGATCAGCTCCATGTCATCATAATATTGCATTATCATGCAATATACATACGCATGCAAAACTTCAGATAAATCGGTTGACAGGAAGAGGGTGAAATTTCAATTACAAAATTTGACCCAAGAAAGAATAAAACAAACGGGGTGAGCTAAATAAAAAGCCTGTAAAAAAGGCTTTATTTCTAGATTTTTGTTGACTAATTTATACATATGGTATGGTAAATTAACCGTTTATAACAGTATGATTAAGCTGCTTACAACAATGCGGATATGTAAACGGTTATATTGAAATAATTTAGCCCGATACCCATCAAATTCATCACGTCCTACGACACTGATACTGAAGCAGTTCTGTTCTCATGCAATAGCATACAATAGTGCACAATAATACCCGGCATTTATGCTAATAGCACAATTAGATGATTCTCCGTTTATATCAGCTATTGGCTACTATGAAATGGGTATGATTTTATCAATTACCTAATAATACTCGTAGATCTGTCACCTAATAATATTACAAGGATTACCTAAATATCAATTAAGAATTTTTTTTTTTTAATTATTATTATTATTTGAACAATTTGAGTTTACTTAAACACACATTTATAAGCAAACTTAAATTAAAAACAACTAATATACTTATTTATTTATCGTATGCCGGTTACACACTGGTACATATATGTATTCGTATCGATGTCGCTGATAGAGTTCCAGTGTACAACTAATACTAAACAACAAAATAGAAAAATTAAAAACTAATTACAAAAATAATTGCCGGTCTAAAAGTTCTGCCTGCGGCAAGGACCCCTTGACGCTGGCGGCATTTCCCTTTGGACCGCAAGAGCGATCCTTTGGGTAAGGTTTGCGCCAGCTCTGGGGTGGCCTGAGGCGTGGACCAGGGTCCCATCGTTTCAACTGCGAGCGCCGCAAACTCGTAGTCCTGAACTAGAGAAGAGTATTGCGGCGCTTGAGTAATTGGGCCTGATCAGCCGCAGCGCCGGCCTGAGACCGTGTTGCCTGTATGTAGGACAGTGCGAACGTATCGACGCACGTCGCGTCCCAGACGGAGGTTCTAATGACGAAGGTATGGAGGCAGTGGCGAGCGCCCGACGCAGCATGTCGTTTATGGTACCTTGGCGGTACATGCGGCTGGCGCTTCTGTTGCATGAAAGGCCATGTCTACCCAGCTGGTCCACACCTTTGCCGCAGACACAGGTGTGGGGAACACATATTTTAGATCCCAGCCTTAAGCAGATAGCTATCCTTAGAGTACCTGAGTCTAGAACTGTGCCTATGTTGCGTGAGGAATTAATAATAATAAATACTTTATATACGACCAACATGGGATCATGGTGTTAGTAACAATTGTATTACTTATTAAACTAGTATTATATTATATTTTAATATCATTTTTATTTATTTCTGCGTGCATGTATCATGCAGCAGTTGTTCAAGTACAGGCCATCGATCCTGAAATTAATTACTTATTTTTTTTAAAACTTTAATTAAGAAATAATAACCATCATCAAATTATATTGACGAAGAAAGTTGACTGAGCCCCGCTTTCGTTTCTGGGACTCGGTCTCCCGCCCTCCACCCGGATTCCCGCCAGAAACTCGCTTCGTCGGCCCTACGTTTTACGTGCGCACCCGTTCAACTCAGGACCTCCTTCGCGAGCTTCTGTCTCCGCGGGCTTTCATATACACTCTAGGGGTATGACAGTCAAGACCACGTGGAAGTGGGGTGCGCTGATTCGGGTTTTGGTAGCAATTTTTACCTTTAATCATTACTTTATATCTAAAGTTATTTATAGTAAAACCAACTTATATCTTCTGAAATTTATAGCATTGACGAATTATGTCAAGTAAGTCATTATTTAGACCGCCAATTTGACTCCGCCCCTATTAGCCATTTTTCATTAAATTAAGGAACTGCTCTATTTATTAGGTGGCAGATATATTATTTTGATGACAGATCTTATATTCAGGCTAGGATATTTACATTAATCCGATGATTTATACTTAGAAACAGTTTTGATTAAAATGATTACGACTAGATAATAATATAATTAGGGTATTGCAGATTAGTGATCTAAACTTATGTGAAAGCAAATATTGTTTTATTAAGAAATGTCACTTTCTTATGGAACTGTAGAGCTATGTTGCTTAAATGGGTGATCAGGTACCTACGTAATTTCTTGAACGAACATTAGATTTTTAGAGTGCCGTACCAAAAAGGTAAATAGGAATCCTTATTTTTCTTCATTGCCGTCTCAGCAAATATTATTAAAATATGATGATCGGAGGGTTATTTTTGTATTCTTTCGAACGTGGGTTAGGACACTTAGGACCCCTAGGATAACAATACATCAACTATTTTTTTCCCATCTAAAAGATGAAGAGGTACGTACGAAGCGTTTCGCAATCGATGAGCAGGTTTAAGCTTCTCAATATGTAAGGTCCTTGTGTTGATTTTATTTCATTTCTTGAACAATAAAGAATATTTGTATTATGCTCGTATTGTATGGAAAGGATAAATCAAGGGCTATCCTACTGTAAAACCTCGCTTGCGCGCATCCCGCACCGTCTCACGTCATAGACACACACACCCTCCACCTCCACCCTTTTCCCAAGGAAGACGCATGGGAGTGAGTTCTAACTTTAAATCTCAATATCTCGCTTTTCACTTCCCGCTGACGTTAACTGTCAAGATTCATATTGACCGCCACCGCAAGCCGCACTAGTGTGAATCAGGCTTTAAATAAGGAAAATTTATCCTAAGCAGAAACGTCCGCTAACGAAATTCTAAGTTTCGATCAAAGAGGAAAATTGAAAAATTGAAAAATTATTCGCCACGGGCGGGATTTGAACCCGGAAGTTGGATAAGAGCAATGGACGGATTCCAGAGGTTGTGGGTTCAAATCCCGCCCGTGGCGAATAATTTTTAAATTTTCCTCTTTGATCGAAACTTAAATAAGGAAGTGGCCTAAAGTTAATCAGTTGGCCAAATACTCTGCCCATTCTCACTGACCTTGTCCGCCATTCGAATCTCTTTTGTTCGCCTTGTTGGTCCTTAAAGTGCCGTCTTGACATCATTCGGTTGTTTCCGGTGTTATATCCGTTGCCGTCGGTGTTTTTAAATTTAAGTACCTATTTTTGTTTCCATCTCACCTCATTATCTTGTACAAAGATGAACAAATTTTGTTCAATTAAATATTTACAGTCAGGTGGAAACCCTTAATCTCTGCCTACTCCTCCAAGAAACAGGCGTGATTATCCGTATGTATGTCAGAAAATATGTTATCATGCCACAGGCTTTCATTAAAATGTCGTCTAGTATCTCGTCATATCACTCCTTACAGATTATGCATTCAATTAATTACCATAAACATCAAAGAATCACTGTGATTACCAGACATCGTTAATTTTGTGGCATTTTTGGTGCAGCGTAGTGCTGTTATCGGAATTGGCATGGACCATATCAACTAAAATTGTTAATATTGACATTATTAACGCTAATTAAGCATTATGTAGCCCTCCGAATCGCTAAACTTAGGTGGCAGTGGGCGCCCGGCACATTGCACTTAGAACCGATGGCCGTTGGGGCGGAAAGGTTCTCGAGTCGCGAACACGTACCGGAAGGCGCGGCGTGGGTAGGCCCCCCCACAAGGTGGACTGATGACCTGGTAAAGGTCGCGGGAGTCCGCTGGATGCGGGTGGCGCAGAACCGGTCATGTTGGCACTCTTTGGGGGATACCTATGTCCAGCAGTGGACGTCTTTCGGCTGATATGATGATGATGATGATGATGCACGAACCACGGACAAACAGATATGGCGAATGACACACATGATATGAGTAACGTCACAGGAACTGTAGATCCGTTTAGGGGCGAAAGTTCAAATTGTCAGTTTGTAACAGCAATTTTTGACTATATATTTTTTTTCTTAGCCCCTTTTGGTATCCCACTGCTGGGCAATGGCCCTTTTCCGCCACTCGGCCCTATTGCTGGCATGCTCTCGCCAACCCAAGCAGAACGCGTCCAACACTCAAATTGTAGATGTGGGTACCAAGACCGCCAAACTGAAGTGGGACTGGGCTGGACATGTCTGCCGTATGCATCCGGAAATATGGGACTATTAAACACACACACACACACACACACAACAACATGCACACATGCATGGGACTACATGCAATTCTTTCCAAAATTGCATCTTGCCTATTATTGTATATTTCCGTCTCAATAATGTCTACTTACACTACTGTCAACAACTTTAATTGTCTACTTACTCTACTGTCAACAACTTTAATTGTCTATTTATACTACTGTCAGGGCATTTTCAATCATTCGTGTACCCAATTAGCGTGAGCTGTTAAATAAAAATTAAGTCAGTGTCAGTTTTGTGACGAAAGTTAAGCATACAAATGATGTGAAAATGAACTTGTTTCACATTTAAATAACGTGTATATGCATATCATTTATAAATTGAAAAGTAAAAGTTAATTTTTATTCAAATTGAATACATAATTGTCGTCACAAAACTGACACCGAGCTAATTTTTGTCTAACAACTCACGCTAATTGGGTACACGAATTATTGAAAATGCCCGTCAACAACTTTAATTGTCTACTTACACTACTGTCAACAACTTTAATTGTCTACTTACACTACTATCAACAATAAATAAACAAACAAAGATCTCCGTTTCAGCTTCGGCCAAAATTAGTTCTTATGTCTGGATGACGCGCTGTGCCGCTGTCCAAAAGTCCGGCTATTATTCTCTTCAGGTCGCATTTTTTGACCGATTCTCTGTTTTTTGTGAGCAGTTTAGACTCGCGAGTTTTACTGCTAACATAGCCACTAACTTTGTTTTACGTTACCTACACATAAGACATAAGACATTTATTAAGCAGAATCGTTTACACATACATTTATTAGTACCAGTCCCTGCACTAGGCTTTGCCTGTATCGCAGGAGACCGCATATTACCTTTAACATTGCATGGATTTAAAATATTACAATCAATTGGACAATATATTATAAATATCAAATAAGGTATACACCTTACATAACACCGCTACGCTTGATGAAAATCCCACTCCCTGGTCAGGTGAAGATTTAAAATTTTGCTCTCACCACGGGCGAAAATGAAAAAAGTCTCAGATAGCATTGATATTTATCCCTGCGATGTAAGATATATTTTGTTTAACCGCCCTAGTTATGTATTATTTTGTAAACATCAACTAAAGTAAGCACGTGTCAACATATCTGCTCATCGTACACGTTAATCCCCTAACCACTTATGAAACCTCCAGTAAAACCTTTTCATGTTACAGAAGCGCAGTTCATATAGCTCGGCGCGAGCGCACGGTCGGCAGTGATGGCGCGAGTTCCGCTGCTGCTATTGGCTCAGGCCATCGTCGTGTGCGCAGGTAATGTGTGTTTGATCATTGGTGTGAATTTGTGCAATTGTGTTTTTTATTTATTTATAAAGAGTACCGTAAGATGAAATTAACAAAAATTTCGAATACTTACCGTAAAGTGAATTGGAGCGTAGAAATTAAAAATAAAATTTTAAAATACGTGCGTGAATGGTGATATTTTTTTGTTATTATTTTGGTAAAAGAGTCTAATAAATTCTACTTAGCCTTATATCTTTAAAACGCACAATTATTGTCACCTTCTGAAAACAAATTCACGAACGTTTTTTGTTCTATACCTATTAAACCTAAAGCTCAAGCGAGACTTAGTTTTTCTTTTATTTGTAAAGCTTAGGAAATTAAAAATAAACAATACTGCTGCAAATAGTACTCAATCAAAAAATTAACCAAATCCATACGCCATACAAAACTTTACCTAAATAAGAAAAGTGATAAATTATATATACCCCTTTCAGACCCGTAAAACAAGACCCTGCCAACGTAAAATGAAGTATATTGACATATGTTTTTGATTTGACAATTAAATGTAATCAACCCGCACAATCGTATTAGCCGGGTCCGAAATAGTTAAGTAAACACATGCTTACCTATAAATATCTTATCCCTGGATTTCAGGCGTGTTAAAATTGGTATTTCAAAACTGAAAGAGATCGCTCCTTTGTGATAAGACCGCCTGTTGTTTACTTCTACTATAAGATGTATGTTCTGTATTAGTTTCTTTTTAGAGGTCTCCAAAAATTAGTATTTTATTGAGTTATACTGGCATCAACAATTGCAAAACAAAATAAAACACTTATATATGTACAAGCATGTCCTTATAAAAACTTCAAAATAGAAACCAAGACAACACAATTCCGGCGGATTTGTCCGGAGTCCATTTACTCAATTGAGCAATGTCTACGGAATCACCATTTAGTAGTGATACGACTGAATTTACATACACAGCAATTTCGCTTCTAACACCATGTGATAAGAGTTAGCAGTGATTTCTTTGAAGTTGTCCAACGCTTGTGATCCTGCGCAGTCAGTTATGTTGATAATAGTAATGTGCTTAAATCGGTGACAAGAATAATCACAGGTAGATCTTCAAGTACTTACCTGCTACAACTTTTCAATGTTATTGATTAGTCACTAAAAAAACAAACTTCATAAAAAAATTGCAAAATGTATTTGTATGTAAGTACACCAGAGGGGTAATCAATCACGTAACGTTCCGAACGCGCGTCGGTACAATTTAACTGTCAATTTTCCGTATAAAAAGTGACATTTAGACCTACCCGACGTTCGTACAATGCGTTACGTCATCGACCTGCTGCTTAATTGTTTATATAATTTATTGATTTACTGTATTACATACAATAACCACACGACAAAAAAAATATTATTTATAAATTTAATGCGAGTTATCCCTTTAAGTGATATCTCTTCCAGATAAGTACTTAAATCTTTTGTGCAATTAATATTATATAAATAAAATAAACACTGAGCATAGAAGTTATAATAGTTTTTAGTTTTGATAGAAAAGTACTTACTTACTTGAATTATAGTGAACAATACCGGTAAATATATCAATATATTAGTATAACAATGTATTAAGATCGTATTAGCATAATAGAGCCAAGAAGATACAACTAATCGCAAACCTACAATGAATTGCCTTAAAGTAAAAAGTATATAAATAAATGTCACAGATTTCATTCATCAGAAACTATTTACATAATCACAAGATATTACAATAGTAGATTATCTAATACTTACCACTTATAACACAGACGTGACTTTGATAAAATTGATTAAGATCGGCGGCAATTTTGTAATAATTATCTAAACGTGACAGAAAACTATGCACATGTATCAAAATAAAAAATAACGTAATTATATTGTTACATAAGTCTTAACAATAAATGCATGGGAGATAAATTAAACCCATTACAATCCTCCAAGCTACCGCATAAATTAAAATTATGTAGTGGATATATAAGTTAAAAAATAAAATAATTACAGCAAAACGCTTTGATTAAAATTGTCTCCTTTGGCATTCTTAGAATGAAGACAAATCAAACAGTATGCTACATTTGTGTATTATAAAAATTACCTATCTTGCACAGACGACTCAAACAAGTAAAATAGTATCTACTTTTCCTACAGCGACATTCGGGTTAAATATTTTATAAAGTATTCGTGACAAATTATATATTTATCCGGTTAATTGAATGATATTTAAATACTCACAATGTTGTTATCTTTGGCATTTAATTTCGCTGCTCGTTCAAACTTAATAGCGCTGATAATGAAGGTACTGTATTGGTAATGTACTCTTAGCTAGCGTGCAGTAATGTAGTCATTGTGCACTGGACCGTGAAAATGAAACGTCACTGTCATGACTGTTAGTTTTCCATCACGTTTCGGTAAAACCTGGTAAAGTCTATCAGAATTTCAGGGGGCTTATTGACTTTGTGCCTATTGAATTGGAGTTGATTTTGTATTCCTCTCTTTAAGTGATTTCATAATAATAATCATTGATTTACATAATCAGGTACCTTATATTACACGTATATTATTTCCAAGGTAAAAGATACTGATACCCTGGTAGGGCAGTCTCTTTCTTCAATAAATTTAAGAGTTATCCTCTTGTCGTTGGAGTATTTTCCACTTCTCTCGGTCGTACGCCATCTCCTTGACTCGCTGATACGACACGACACCAGCTTTTTCCTTTATTTGGTCCATATAACTGCGCCGTGGTCTTCCCCTGTCTCTCCTTCCTTTTACACAATCAGCGCTAGAAGGGGGGAAATGATTGGTCATTTGACACGGCACGACAACTGATTTAAAACCATAATGGAAGGAAAGATAGGGCACTGTAGGTATTTATTTCGTACTCATTAAATATTATATCAATATTAAAATTCGAAAAGACCGCCTGTTGTTAACCTCTATTAATTTTTAAGTTTCGGTGATTACCCCCTACAACACACAAACTTACATTTCATAGACATTACCTTTTTATTACTAGTATACATATAGATTCGTTGGTCAAAGTTAATTGTACCTATGTACGGTATTAAATATCCTGAATGATTTGGAAACAACCAGATTTTTCATCCAAACCTAGAAGCTTAATTCAATGCAAGAATCACAAGAATGACTTTATTAGACTTGGAAGACTCTAAATAATTAGCTCTTGAGTTATTCTTTCGTTTCAGTCATAATTGATAGTTAATAGCTAACCCGCTTAAACCAAAGATAGCTCGCGACAAAGAGGCTTCTAAAATGGGATAATTGCAAAATTATCCTTTATTTCCTTGAGAACGACTTACTTTAGACCTCGGTGGAAAAAATAATCGTTGCTTTTACGTAACAAAAATGTAGGTAGTGTTTAATTTATAAAATGTTTCATAAAAGTTCTTTTAAAAAAAGTACCTACTTCTTTATCTACACAAAAAATGAGTATTTAAACCAGAAGACTTCGAAATATAATTACATAATATGTATTAAACAATTTTATTATAATCCCGATAACATTATAAATTGCTTAGGATGCCTAATGCGATAAACATACTCGTATTGGGTTAAGGTCAAGAAACTAATCAAGATATTCATTACATTTTTGTTTGTTTCGTTTTATAATAATAAAATTTATTATTTATAAATTCAGCGAATGGGTCATAAAAGGCTCTTTGGCAAGACATTTTATTAGTTTTATTCTTTACAAAATAAAAACTTTATCTTTTACTTAGATTTATTTCACTGAATGGACGTTTTCCCAGAGCAAACTTTAAATAGAAAACTTCCAAAAAAAACCTAAGTTTTTTTCTTTGGAATACGCAACGTGATCAATTAATATTCAATAATTTAAATGTAGAAAACACGAGTTGTAACAATAGGTATGTTATTTAAAACGAGATAAATATAAAAAATATAAAGAATCCGTAAAGAAACTGAAAAGAAACAGAAAACCCAATTCCTAATCAACGTTATTATTATCTGCAGTTCAAGACGGCGTCACACCAAAACCCAAAAAGATTCTTGACACCATCATGAATCCCGCCTACATACCAGCTGAAGAAAAACACGGATCTTTCTGGAAGAAGTCGGCAAAGACCACTATCAAGGCCAAGTTAGCGGAGACATTAAATACCAATAAAGCTCAGAATGGCATCCTGTTTGTTGGCGATGGGATGTCATTGGCCACAGTGATGGCCGCTAGGACTTTTGGGGGTCAACTTAACAGTGGGTTGGGCGAAGAAAATGTATTAGAGTTCGAGAGGTTTCCTGTTACAGGATTGGCTAGGGTAAGTAAAGTATTCTATAGTAAAAGTACTCTTCGGCTTATTTGTGTAATTTACGGTTCCATTTTCTTCCAAACGAACTTTATGTTTCACTAGTTGATGATGGTCACATAGATAATGGAATCAAGAATTCCACAAATCAATAAATAATATGTCGATATTAACAAATATATCCACCCAAAACTAATCCTCTTAGTTGTATTTCTTGTAAATATTTGATGTCAAAACATTTACTACCTCCATGATTAAAATAAAATAGTACACGATGATGACTTAAAAAAACAAAATAATGATAACTTCACTTTTAACATTGTTTTACCAGCCATGAATCAAAATGGTCTTTTAGAGATCGAAAAAAGATAAAAAAATAACAATATAATACAGTTGAAGCGATATTATTTCCTCCTAAAAGATATGTTGCTAATTTGTTACCCTAAATCATTCATGACCCAATCCCGCATATGCAAATGGTGAAAGGTTTAACCCTTGAATGAATATAAATATGTCCATATTTGTAAACAAAGCCCAATATAAACCTTCAATTAATGTTACGTGTCTGTTAACTGTATATTTCTTCCGGTTGCCAAAAAAATAAGCAAACCAATGAGTACAGTCAATTACATAAGCTTTGTGCTGAATTCTGGTAAAAACCGATCCGATTCTCCATCAATAGGTAAAGAGCGATCACGGCTTGGGTACAGTTACCCACGAAACTGGATTGTTTTTGTGCAGCTTTGAATTTTAGTTCTAATTCGACATTTTCCTTTTAGAGCACCAAAAACAATTGCCGTTGTAAATTTCATGTCACGGTAATTTTTAGTCGAGGATTTGTTTAATTAATTTTGGACTGAAAATAGCTACGTAGCGTTTAGGGACAGGGGCATTCTAATGCAGCAAGTACACAAATATTTAGGAACCATAATTATGTCTGCGCATAAAATACGGTTGCCACTCGACCACGTACCGGAAGACGTAGCGTAGGTACGCACGGTGGACTGATGACCTGGCAAAGGTCGCGGGAGTCCGCTGAATGCGGGTGGCACAGGACCGGTCATTGTGGCACTCTTTGGGGGAGACCTATATCCAGCAGTGGACGTATTTCGGCTGATATGATGAGGATGATAAAATACGAATCACATAAACCTATCGAGTCATTCTTTAACACAGTGGCGATCAAGGCCTTTGAAACGTGATGTTTCATAAAAAAAAAACCCTTCAGCCGCTACCGGGAAAAAAATAAGAACTATGTGTAGGCCATGGTATGGTATTTATTTTATTTCTTAAATTAACACTTGACTACCACTTTAGCCTTGTTGTTGGTGCATAACTGCCTACGAAGCAGCCGGTCTTGGGTTCGAAGCACCTATATTTTTTCCGGGGTCATGGATGTTGCCTTTGAGTATGTATTTAATTTATCTAATTATATTGGGACGAGTGAAATTCGAGGGAGAAGGGCCTTGCCCAGCAGTGATGTACTATTTCCCTATTGCTTTGAAAAAAAAATCGTTCCCTTATTGAGTTTACTGGGGGACTACATAGATTTGTGTAAGACTGTTCCCTTAATATTAATTAATTTACACTAATATGCATTAGACCTGAGTAATGAAAATTATACCTACTTGATAGGTACTTTGGCAAAGTGATTTTTCACCTCACTAGCTCGGAAAGGCCTTTTTGTATGTTTGTTAACTAGGTATTGAGAAAATCGCTTTTTATCCACATGTGAAGAAAGTAGACGTAGAACGTTAAAAGTACTATGACGTAGAACGTTAAATGTTTATTTTTGTTTTTTGTAGGTATAATTTATCACATATTTTTGTTTAACTTTTATTCCTAACTTTTTAACTTTTTTTTAACTTTTTTAACTTTTTTTACTTTTTTTTAAACTTTTTTTTGACTTTATTTTACTTTTTTTGTTTTTTTTTTGTTTTTTTTTTTACTTTTTTTTACCCTTTTTCTTATTTTCCTTGCTGTAGTGAGGTGAAAAGATTTGTGTTATACACGGGTGAAAAGTAATTTGAAACACTCGCTACGCTCAGGATTATATTTTTGAACCACTCGCTTCGCTCGTGGTCAATCATAGGATCCTTTCGCTAGGTCGTGTTTCAAATGAACACTCGCAGGTAAAATACAACTTTCCCCCCTTGTATAACAAATAACTATTGATGCCTCTGAATGCAGGATAAGCGATGTAGAATTGCACAATAAGCGCTAAGTAAAGAAACACTGTAATTATTGAACGGCCTATTAGGAATCTCTTACCAAAAAGTCTTACGCAAAAACCGTCTCCGTTGCATTTTTTGCTTCTTATAACAGTTTATCCGTTTCGCATCACTGCTTACACAACAAATGACACTGCTCTCTTTACAAAATACTTAAGACAATCAAATTTAAGCTCCATAGTCGTTTGAATATGGTGCTTATTTCAATGACATTAGTGGCAAGCTTGACCGGTACAAAAAGAATCAAAAAATATAGAAATCGTTAGTGCCTCATTTATTTTGATCTTCATTTTATATAACCCTATCTTAATCGACCATTCACCTAATTACGTTGAGCAGATAATGTTACTTTCGTAATAATCGTTTGATATTTAGTAGGTCAAGAGCAGTTTATACATAAGATCCATTTACTACGATTGTTTAACTTCACATACGCACTCCCATACCGTTTCAAATATGTTTAGTTGGTTACTAATGCAATCACGGTCTGAATCTAAATATAAAATTGACATTATTTATATAAGAGAAACAGTATGGGTATGTTGTAACAGAAAAACAATTTATTAGGTATTTGAAAATTAGTAACACAAGATGATCTTATATGGGGGATGGAGCATCTAACTCCATTAGGATTATAGGATTAAATTAATTTGTAATACTAACCTTAGTCATAATTCGTGATTGTATACTAACAACTTATGGACATTACCTAGTCCGAAACAAATAAAGAATTGAAAATAAAGAATTGAATTATATCAATTAGCTGGTAGCAGGAATATAAATACAAACCGTAAGAGTGTAAGTGAGTGTTATTTCATGGAATTGAATGAAAAAACATCTTATTTAATTTAATTTGAGACTTGAAGATTTTTAAATAAGCTAATTAGAGGCTAAGTAAATATGCCAAGTTGCTGATTCAATGCGCGATAGGTGTTTGACAGAAGCGGCTATACCATACCATATATAACTTTCAAAATCAAATTCGCTGTCAATGTCCTGTCTGTCAAATCTCGCAGTTACTGGCCAAAGACAAGAAAAGTTTTTTTCCAAAAAACCATCTGCGTTTTCAAATACATAATATTATATACACTTAGCCTATGACACTAACACGGTTCTGAGGAATCCAGCGATACTCCATTTATGTTAAAATCCATTAAGCCGTTTGGACTGTAGCCCGTGACATTGAATATTCTTACATCCAATCCACCACCACCATATATACCACCCACCTATATATTATATTATACACATAAATACGCTCGAAAAATATAACCCTCTTTCTGAGGCAGTCGGGTAAAAACACTTAACAATACTGTTTTATCACATCGTGTCATTACCGTTGCGGCTGTGTCACGTTCAAGGAACTCCCGCGCAGGGCCGCACGTCGACTGACGTCACTGCCATTTCTCGCGCCATTTTTGACAACCTTCGTCGCCATATTGCTGTTTTGTCGACAATATCACAACGAAGACTTTTGTGGCTGATTGCGCTATTTATGTCAATGTTGATCGTTGATGCTACTTACCAGTTACCACACAAAAGTAAAATATTTAACCTGCTTATACTTACCTAGAAATTACATGCTTTTGAAGAGATAAATAAATACGATAAATATCTGTAAAGACGCCTTGTTTTGTTCTCATTTCCATAAGGTTTAATATTTTGGAACTATCTGTGGTAGGTACTTATTTGTGGTTTTATTTTTATTTTATTGCGGAACATATATTTTCCGTTTTATAATATATTTTTCAACACACCTGCTCGTAAAGTAGGTCTTATTACAGCGTATTTACACTGATAATGCAGAATATTACCCATGCCGTGCCTTTTACATTACATTATCGCACTAGTGCCTTTTCATTACATATCTTTTTAAATATTAGCAAAATAATGCAGAATATTACCCATGCCGTGACTTTTACGTTACATTATCGCACTAGTGCCTTTTCATTACATATCTTTTAACATTTTCATTTTTTATTTTTTTTATTTTTTCCTCGCAAATGTGTTGAAAAACGGCATATGAAACACGTGAACATTGGTCATTACACTTCTCGTCTCCATTAAGCCTTCGCCTTCGGCTCAGGCTTAAAAACCGACTCGAGTGTAATGACCAACATACCACACTTGTACTATATTTACTTTACTAAAACTCGAATTCGTTGTAAAATTGTAGTCCGATTATTTCATTTCATGTCATTATACTTAATTATAAAATTGTGATTAAATCGGTCGGTAGTGAAGATGTAAAAACACAAATCAAATGATATAATAATAAGAAAACACATTAAAATACTACACAAATGGTGAAGGAAAACATCGTCAGAAAACCGGTCTAATCGCAATAAGGTCTAGTTTTCCCTCTGGGTTGGAAGGTCAGATGGCTGTTGCTTTCGTAAAACTAGTGCCAAATCTTAGGATTTGGTGTCAAAGCGGACCCCGCGTTTAGGGCACAACCGGGAATAATGCTAGGAAGATGATGATTAAAATACAACACATACAAAATATATAACAGTAAAACGACCATGAGGTTGAAACATTAAAAGTCTCAACCTCATGGTATCTTAACTATAATATGTAGGTATAATGGTAAAACAGTGGAGACAGCATGACATTCGTTTTACAATGCGACAATGCAAGGAAGGAAACTGGAAGGAAATTATCTTGTTTACCACACTAATTATCAAGCAACAAGTATACAAGGTTAAGGCTTGCAAAATTGTGCCTTATTTCGACACAAAGCAAATTGATACGACTCATATTGAACGCGTTTTTTTTGGTAGTGCCCTAAACTAGCCCGGGGTCCGCTTTCGTATTTCATTTAAAGAATTTTCGTAATAATTATTTCCTTTTTTGGAAAATCTAGCTTTGAAAGCGATGGCTGGTAAAAAGGGCTACTGAATGGTGATAATAATTTTGAGTACCTGACTATAATGTAATGATGTATGTATATAACTTTTTCCCTATTATGTTATGCTTGACCAAAACTGAGATTTTTTTGGATACTACACTTGGGGTTGCGTGTTCGCGTTGCGTCGTTGCCACTCTTTCATTTGCCGTAAGATGGAAAAAGATGCAACACGAATATTTGGGCAAACACCGCCAAGTGGAGTGCCACCATAAAACAAAACTTATCTTACCTTCGATGTCTTCGAAAAAAATGCCCATAATAATATATGTAGACATTGTATATCACGCAGTTGAAAATACCAAACGTCGGGCATCCGAAACTCGAATTTTACAGGCGGTTGGTACTGTAGTAGATAAGTTTTAAATATAAAACTATCGTGAGTTTCAAACACATTAGAATTATTATTTAGGGGTTCCCTAACGTTTATAAAAGATCGAATATTACTCGATATGTTGATAATTGCGGATGACTCACGCTAGAACGGGCCGTGTCCGGCCCGGGTCGTTTTCTAAGAAGAACGCCGGCGTTTTTGCGCGGCCGAGCTATCCCTGAGCCCGGCCGAGCCACGGCCGAGACTCGGAAGCGGCTCGGTGTCGGCACGGCCCGGCCGTGGCCCGGCCGGCTTGGGTATAGCTCGGTCGTGCAAAAACGCCGTCGTTTTTCTTAGAAAACGGCCCGGGCCGGACACGGCCCGTTCTAGCGTGAGTCATCCTTTACACTGCGAGCGATATTCGATCTAGACCCCTCTGCATAACAGTTAGGTATCGAGCAGGGAAGATATCCGCAGTCATTTGTTGTTAACGAGTAATAATAGTGACAGACCTAGGACACTATCTACGCACCAAACAAATATTCATATGTTGCTACCATTGATTTATAGGTGAGTAACAAGGTACACAACACAATCAGCCGAAAAAAATGGACGTCCAAAAGAACCGCCCGATCGACTCGTTTAAACTTAAAAATCCAAGTTCTCTTTTGTATGAAACATATATATTGATGTAGATTATAAGTAAATCTAATTATAAGTAAAAAACCGGCCAAGTGCGAGTCAGACTCGCACATGAAGGGTTCCGTTAAATAAATTGCGGTTTACGATTTATGACGTTTTAAAAAAAAACTACTTACTAGATCTCGTTCAAACCAATTTTCGGTGGAAGTTTGCATGCAGTACATCATATTTTTTTTTTAGTTTTATCATTACTATCTTATTTTGAAAGTTACAGGGGGCACATACACATTTTATCACTTTGGAAGTGTCTCTCGCGCAAACTATTCAGTTTAGAAAAAAATGATGTTAGAAAACTCAATGTCATTTTTGAAGACCTATCCATAGATACTATACACGTATGGGTTTGATGAAAAAAAAATTGAGTTTCAGTTCTAAGTATGGGGAACCTTAAAAAATTATTGTTTTTTTTCTATTTTTGTGTGAAAATCTTAATGCGGTTTACAGAATACATCTACTTACCAAGATTCAACAGTATAGCTCTTATAGTTTTGGAAAAAAGTGGCTGTGACATACGGACGGACAGACAGACATGACGAATCTATAAGGGTTCCGTTTTTTGCCATTTGGCTACGGAACCCTGAAAAACGCTATTAGCATCTATAAAAATATATAAAGAATTGTCATTTTGGGGCACATTGTGAGTCTTTCTACTGTGACCTCAATGGGCGCTACCTACTTACGTCTTATTAAGACAGTACCAATACGCTGGTAAAACATTTAGTTCTCGTACCATTGTACTGATCACGTGGATTTTTCATTCAATTGGTTTTTTTCCAGACATACTGCCTCGATGCTCAGGTCCCAGATTCAGCCTGCACCGCCACATCCTACCTCACAGGTGTGAAGACTAAGTACGGTGTGATTGGCCTAGACGGGAACGTGACTAGAGGATCCTGCAGCCCTCAGCTGCATAAAGGCAACTGGGCCACGTCTATTGGGCAGTGGGCGCTGGAGCAAGGGCTAGATGTTGGTAAGTAAATCAGCATCAATAGTAGTTCTTCTTAGTCGTGCACTCTTGGCGGTGGTAGTGGTCTTGTCTCGGTCAAGTCCTCCTCTCGCTACTCTTGTGCTGCGATGCCATGTTTTTCTAAGTTACACAGTGTATACATATAAGCAGCTTAAATGGAGACTAGACGGAGGATGATAGGTCACCTTAGGCAGGCAGCCTGGGCAACGAAACCTCGTCAATGGACAATGAGTGTTAGGTAGAGCGAGGGTGCGGTGTTGGTGAGTTTAACAATACCATACAAGAAGGTTTGACGAGAAGTAAGTACTAAATGAATGGTGGGTCGCTGCCCTTTCAATTACCTTGGGCGAAGTAAAATTGGTGGAAAAGCAGACGGTGTGTACCTATACCCAGATAATGCGATCGGTTTAGGAACTTTTCAACTTTTGTGTGACGAAGATCAATCCGACTGTCTAAATGAACAGTGCCTTAACTGTCATTAAAATATTATTTTTTAACTCTTTTCTTAACTCTGACAGATTTAGAAGAGGATAAACCAGGTACGTATATCAAAATAAACTCTTGCAAACGTTGACTCTCAATCAACCGCGACCTCGCCTTTTGTGAATCAATAGACATCCATCACGGAATGTCATCTCGGAATAGACTTAGTCACTGGCATATTCGTTGATACCGCAGATTTAAATTTGTTAGGGTCAGTTGAACCTCTTCATCATCATACCTATTGTTATTGATAGAATAATGAAATTACATATAGTTGAAGGGTAAAATGATGGAATGTGACAAGAACCGCGGTATTTAGCATGAGATGTCAATAAATGTTTAATCACGCCCAAAGTTTTTTTTATACAAGGTACAACGTTTTTCCAAACTTTTATTTAACTTGCACTGTTTTTATGTATGTATGTAAGTAAGTTGTCTGTCAAAATTTGCAATCCATTTTTCAGTCACTTGCCGTTATCCGATTGAGCTGAAATTTAAAATTATAATGTATGTTTGGTGACAATGCAATATTATGGTACCATCGAGCTGATCTGATGATGGAGACAGAATTTAAGGTAGCCATGGGAATTAGTCAGTACTTGACCGACGTAACTCCGTTGAGTTTGTGCTCGTTAGAATCGTCACAATGAGAAGTTGATGACTGGACCACAAAACTGGTTGGCAACATCCATTTTATTGGATATCCGGGATCCATACAATATATATCATAAGTGAAATTGCGGTATTGGGGCAGTCGAACCGATCGGCAATCATGACAAGGATGCTGTTAGGACTCTCGCGTATATGCGTATAATGGGTTAAGTTGGAGTAATAGATACTACATTAGTGTGGTTCAATTAAGTGTTGCAATGCAGCAAGCCCTGTAGCAATGATAATAATTACTAGCTACCCGCGCGGCTCCGCCGCGTATACAAAGAATCTAGGCGGAGCGACGGTATAAAATATAGCACATACTTAATCCTGTAGGGACATTCTACATATCCCTTATATTCCCCCCGAGATCCCTTATAGGGATAAGTTCGCCTTTGTACCTACTTTAATCTTACATATCATGTTTATGTTTAAACCTGTTTTGTGTACAATAAAGTGCTTACATACATACATACATATAACCTACTTACTGAACAAAGGACTTTTAAAATAGGATGGGTATAGTTTCTGAGATTACCCCCAACATACAAACTTACATTTCACAGACATTACACCTGTTTATTATTAGGTACCGCTAAATAGTTTAATATCTACTAATTCATGTTTCATGTCATATCGTTTTGACAAATTACAATTTAGTCCCTGGACGACCGAGCTCTGTTCGGGTGAAAATGGAGAAAACACGGAGAAAACGAATTTTCCCGGACATGGGACCTATCTAGATCGATATCTCGCCCCCGTAAACCCCTGTATTCCAAATTTAATCGAAATCGTTAGAGCCGTTTCCGAGAACGTGATTGCAAATATATATATGTACAAATATTGCTCGTTTAATTACAAAATTTATATAACCATACCTACCTGCAATCAAAATATAATTATCTGAACCTGAAATAATTTGGATGGTATTCAAGTCAGGTCAACAAAGTCGCCAATAGGAGTCCCCGGCCATCCGAAAAGAAAATTTTGTAATCAAGTTTCGTTTTCTACACCTTTTTTCTTATACTGGAAATTAGGCGGAGCCTATCGGCGCCTACGGCATTTTACTAAGTAAGGTTAAAAAAGCCGTCTATGGGATCCACGACAATTAATGGATTTAATTAAACCTCATTCTTCTCCCAACATCTCGAATTCATATGGGAAAATAAGTTTGTATATAAACTTTTCTGAAGTAAAAAAGAACATGGCAAGTAATACTGACGGCTCTGTCAATAAAAAAAAACCACATTTGATACAATACGTCTGTCAGTTTATGTAAATAAACAATATTTACAAAAGGCCGTTTACTTTCTATTTTTCTTACTTTTCTTAGTGTTGTATCCATATGTGGGGCCGACTCAACATTTATAATTTCTCATGCTGAATAGTACAGGTTTGAGTTTAATTCTTGTTTATTATTTTACATTGTCATCTCGAGTCAAAACAGAAGTTACGCCACGTGACGTCACGCAGCCAAAGTCACGTGGTCAGCGCACAGTAGTTTCTTTAAATATATATTTTAGTAACTTACCGATAAAAAATGAAAAAACGAAGACCTTATTGCAAATCTGCAGCATGAGACGAATCCAGTGACATATCATTTATCAAAATCGGACCATAACTGTAGATCTGATGGCATGTACAAAAATCGGGCTCGCGTAATAATAATATAGATAGATAGATTAATTTCCCGCTCACGGGACAATGGTGCCCCGGACCTTTGGAAACCGTTCGTGGAACTAACCTACAAAGTACTAACTGGGACAACACGTAGAGACCCTTTTGACAATTTAATTAAATGCAAGGAGTATACCGAGCGGAAGCCTGTCCGTGTTATGGGACGCAGACAGAGACATCACTGTATAGGGGCTATTGTTGGTCCATAACTTTCACCAAATAACCCGTTTCATTTAGATTCATCTAAATGAAACGGGTCATTTGGTGAAAATTATGGAATAATGGTTGAGCGTATTGGATGAAGCATCGGATGCCTGCCTAATAAAGCTGTCTCACTTTTTATCTCTCGCAGACTGACTTGCCCTCTGCTAGATGGGCCCCTATTAATAGCGACTTAAAAAAATGCCCTAAGAGCAACAGGGTATAGAGAGGTGGCACTGGACTTTAAATATACATCCAATGCAACTCGTCAATTAGGTGTCCACTACTGTAGTATCTACGTCTTCACTATATTGATGTATGTATATAGTCACTGGCTCAACCTTACACCCAGTACGCAAGTACACGTCCAGCCTCCACAACCACTATTCATAGACTGACAGCTGACAGTTACCTCGTCACTGGTGTACATGAGACAATGTATATATGTATCTAGGATACACAAACACTACATCCCTTCCTTAATAACATTTTTTATTAGATAAATGAATCTCACGAGGTACACAGTAGTAATCTAATATTTAGTCAGAAGGTAATTCTCCATTTTGACCTTGGTATATAATCAGAAGGTAAATCTCAATTTTTCGTTAATATCTAATCAGAAGGTAAATCTTCATTTTGAACTGCTTCCCATTTTCCTTCAACTCTCTTTAAATGTACCACGTTCCTGCGTAACCTTTGTCCCGTTTCTTCGTTCATCACTATAACGTCCCCACCTACAGATTTTTCTACAACGTGTGGTGTAGGGTTGAAGGTCGTGGCAAGCTTGTTGGTCTTTTCTAATTCTTTGACATATACCTTATCGCCTTCAGATAGTCCCGGATCTTCAGCTCTCCTTTTTCGGTCTCCATATTCCTTTCCTTTTTCTTTTTGCATCTTATCTCGGTCTCTTACTTCTGAATCGTCCTCTCTGTCATTTATATCCCTTAACATGGGGATTTTGTCTCTATTTTGTCTTTTAAAGAAAAGCTCAGACGGCGTCTTTCCTGTCACGGAATGGGGCGTGGAATTATACATCATTAAATATTCGTACAAGGCCTTCTTCAAATCTTTTTTTTCACTGTGACATATTCTGAGTCGTTTAACTATGTCTCGGTTTTGGCGCTCTACTTCCCCATTCATTTGTGGCCAATATGGTACGGTATTAAAAAGCTTAATATTACATTGTTGTAAATAAGCTTTGAATTCTTCGCTCACAAATTGTCTTCCATTATCCGATGTGATGGAAACTGGATAGCCAAGACGACTGAACATTTCTTCCAAAATCTTTATAATTTGACCACTAGTAATTATCTTTGTAAATTTCACCTCCTTGTATCGACTGTAGTAGTCTATAACAACCAGTAAATATTCATTATTCGGCAATGGGCCTAGCAAATCCATAGCTGTATCTACCCAGGCATCCAAAGGTAGCTAGCTCCCGGCGCTTCATAGCTGTAGGAGGGTTTGGTAAGCCGACCAACGTGCATCCTTTGCAACTTTTTACAATCAACTCAACGTCTTTGTCGATCCTAGGCCACCAAACTTTAGCCCTCAGCCTGCCCTTCATGGCTACCATACCTGGATGACCTTCATGGGCAGCGTCCAAAACTTGCTTCCTTAGTTTCTGAGGAATTACAATTCTACTGCCTCTCAATAGGATATTTTCGTAGAAACATAATTCATCCATGAAGATTTTGTAGCTTTTTACTGATTCATCCCACTGATTGTTATAGACGCCTTTTTTAATGTTGCATATGTCAACATCAAGTTCTGACTCCTTTTCTATCTGATACATAGATATCGCGTGAGGTTTTGCCATTTCTACGATTTGATGGACGTATAGGTCATTTGTCGGGCTATTCAGACAGCTTGAATATTCACACAATCGCGATAGTGGGTCTGCAATATTAGTTTTCCCGGCTTATACCTGATATTATAACGGTACCCTTGCAATCGTAGAACCCACCTTTCTACTCGAGCACAAGGTTTAGACTTTTTACTGAATAAAAATTCAAGCGGCTTGTGATCTGTTATCAATTCGAACTCTTTCCCGAATAGAAATATATTGAAGTGTTCAATAGCCCAAACAAGAGCCAGGGCTTCTTTTTCAGTCTGGCTGTATTTCCTTTCGCAGTCGGATAATGTTCTATTCCCAAACGCGATTATCCTCGGCCCTTTTGAATCTGTCTGGACTAGAACTGCTCCAAGTCCGACTGGACTTGCATCTGCTATAACTTGTGTCTTGTCATTAACATCATAATACCCTAATGTCTCTATATTACTCAGTATGTCTTTAAGCTTTATAAATGCATCATTTTGTTCCTTTCCCCATGAACTCTCGATGCTTGCCTTCTTTCCAAATTTCTTTCTTAGAAGCTCTTTCAGTGGCTCTGTGAGGGTAGACAAATTGGGAATCCATTTATTAATGTAATTCACCAGACCAAGAAAACTTTGCAATTCCTCAATGCTTTTCGGAACTCGAAATCCTGATATACTTTCAATATATTTGTTCAATGGTCTAACCCCTTGCGGTGATAAACGGTGTCCCAAAAAATCTATCTCGTTTACCTTGTATATGCATTTCTTGTTGTTCATCAGAACATTGTTCTCTTTTAACACATTTAGTACTTCGGACAGTCGTGAATCGTGTTCATCTTCGCTGTTTCCCCAGACCAATATATCATCTATGAAATTTATCACACCTTCACATTTGATCAGCATTTTTTCAAGGATTTTCTAGAATAGTTCTGGTGCACAGGTAATACCAAACATAAGCCTCTTATACCTGAAAAGCCCTTTAGAAGTTATAAACGTAGTTAGATGTCTAGATTCAGGATGAAGTTCTATTTGGTGGAACGCGTTTTTAATATCCAATTTGGAAAAGAACTGTGCTTTCTTTATTTTTGGCAACAAGTGTTCCATGCATGGTAACGGGTGGTTTTCTCGTAGTATCGCTGAGTTCGCTCGTCTCATATCAACACATAACCGTAGGTCCCCATCATCCTTCAGTATGGGCACTATAGGTGAAACCCATTGAGACGGCCCATGCACCTCTTCGATGATGTCCGAGTCTAATAGCTCTTGAATTTTCTCATTAATTTTATCTTCTAAAGGGATCGGTATTTGTCTGTTTGGCTGCATGACCGGTTTCACTGATTCGTCAATCGGAATATTCACCATAATATCTTTGAATTTAGGAAACGGATTTTGTTGTTTCTGGCTAACTTGGTTTACGTTAAATCCTAGTTTTAATACGCCTAGTTGTAACGCCGTTTCTTTGCCAAGCAAATTCCTCGATCCATTTTTTATAACATAAACCGTAGTACGATCCGTTTTTCCATTGATCTTTATTTCCGTTTCGAAAGATCCTTGTATATGCAAAGGTGTTTCGCTTCCGTATGCCATTAATATTTTATTAGGCTCTTTGATCTGTTTGCAACAATCAATTTTGTTATTTTTTAAATGTTCCCAGGTCTTTTCCGATATTAAATTTACCTTACAACCCGAATCGATCAACATCTCCACGTTAATTCCACCCATTTGGCACTTTATGGATGCATCATCGTTCACATTAAAAATATATTGTACATCACCGCCGTTATCCATGGAATTGACCGAAGTTTCCGTCCTTGACTTTTTGTTACTGGTATGGTTTCTATTTTGGTTTTGTCCCCACTTCCGTTTTTGCTGATTAGACCGACAGCACCTTTGGAAGTGTCCGAGCTTTCCACAGCCATGGCACGTCTTTTCTTTTGCTGGACAAGTTGAATCGTTAGAGAAATGATTGTTGTTGCCACATCTGGTACATTTAGCAGATTTTTTTTCTGTATCTCGTCTTACTTCATTTTGCCTTTCCCACCTTGAACTTCTTTCCTTGTTTCCTATTTTGAGGGCATTCACTTCACTCGGTTTCGGTATTTGCTTTTGTTCATAACTTTTCATTTGTCGCTCTACGATTTCTAAGGTATTTGCGACTGTTATAACTTTGTCCAATGTAACTTCATCTCCCATAGTCAAAATCTTTTTCCGTAGCTCTGATGATGTGCATTTCCCTACAATCTGGTCCATTATGTGTTCTTCTGGTTTATCGAACTTGCATTTTTTCGCTTGGCTTCTTAATTTTATTAGAAATTTTTCAAAGTTTTCTCCTTCTTCTTGTTTTAACATGTGGAAAATGTGGCGTTCATATGTTTTGTTTTGTTTGGGAAGGAAATACCCATCAAGCTTCTCGATTGCTTCTTTATACACGTCTACATCTGTAGACGGTTCACCGCTTGCACCTGGCAAGTTATAGAAAATATCCTGCAAATCTGCTCCACCCAAGACTAAAAGAATTGCTCTCTTTTTCCGAGGGCTGTCAATGTCAGCCGCTTCAAAGTAAATATTTAAAGATTTTTTCCATTTTTCCCAGCTTAATCCGACTGAAGCGCTGTCACCCTCCAGGTCCAATTTTTCTGGTGGCGGTAGTTGTTGCGCCATGTTAGGGGTATCGTGGGGCGACCTGAAAATTCATCCAATTTAATGGACGCATAGGAATTTCATCCAATTTAATGGATGCAGAGAACATTCATCCAATTTAATGGACGCAGAGGGTATTCATCCCATTTAATGGATGCAGAGAACATTCATCCAATTTAATGGACGCATATAATATTCATCCAATTTAATGGATGCAGATAACATTCATCCAATTTAATGGACGCAGAGGATATCATCCAATATAATGTATGCAAAGAATAATCATCCAATTGAATGGACGCAGAGGATATTCATCCAATTTAATGGACGCACAGGACATTCATCCAATTTAATGGACGACCGATTAATAGTATGTACTTATCTATTCTTATTAATATATTGCAATCAATACCAATATAACGCAGATAGGATAAAGGTTGCGTTGGAGTAACAACATTTTATTTGTATTTTTTCACAATGTGAAAATAAATCGAAAGTTTATTTATAGCCTGACATAGCTCTTTATAACCCTGATATGTGTAGTGGCGCTATAATCAACTTACATATGGCATAATGTACAAATGATAATGATGCAACAATTGTCATCATTTAAATTATGATCAACATACATGGTGAGGCGTATGTAGGTTATTAATAACGATAAACATAATTTAAAACCTAATTCAAACGAATTCTAAACCACGTTCAAGTTTTTTTACCGATAACTACATATCTTCAACAAGCTTCAAGACCGTTCCGTCATTTAAATGTATATTTTTGAAATAAATAGTTACTGCTACAAATAACCTAAATAAAATATCAAACATAAATTAAACCCTAATAAAGTAACCAATCCAACAAGACAAGACCGCACGATAAAACGTCAGTACCCGGTCCGGTAACAAAATTTCCATAACATTATTTAACGGAAAGCTGCTCAAATCCTTGCATATCTAACCAAATTGCAATAATTTCTCGTATCACTTTGTATCATTTCGTAATTTCTGTGCTAAAATTATTATTCTCGCGTAATATCAGCCTTGTCTTCTCTCATTGTTTACATCGGTGACATTCGGTGACTTTTAATGTCTTTAATCGCTGCCGTAAAACAATGACTACTAGAATCTGCAACACGACGAGGGTTACAAAGTAACTTGTCGGGCTATAAGTAATTGCAAAATAAATAGTATATAGGAACAAGACCTGGTACCAATCTTCCATCTAATTTATATTGCTGCAATGCATACAATATTGAGACTTATTCCCGAGGCATAAGTTCCGAACGTATTCATTTCATGAACGTGATTCTGTTTACGTTATATCCGCTAGCAGTTTGATAGGTAGGTACCCACCTCGATTATATTTCACTCCGGCCGGCCCAAGACCGCGGCGTAACATAATGTAAACAATGTGCGGAAGGCTCATACTTTGTCCATCTGTTAGTTAAGTTACTTAAATCAAATAGAATAATACCTAGATTAGTTTTAGCTTTAGGCACTCGTTTATGAGACTAAGTTTTCCGCAAGAATTTAACATTGTTTCCAACCAACCTTACTCCTACCCACTTTTCAAAATATGTAAATATTTTACGTTAAACTTTCACTGACCTTTCTCCTCGTCGCCACTTGTAGTATCTACGTCTTCACTATATTGATGTATGTATATAGTCACTGGCTCAACCTTACACCCAGTACGCAAGTACACGTCCAGCCTCCACAACCACTATTCATAGACTGACAGCTGACAGTTACCTCGTCACTGGTGTACATGAGACAATGTATATATGTATCTAGGATACACAAACACTACAACTACCCTCGACCAAACAGCTCTTGCGACTCCACTCTGGACGGCTGGTTAATGCAAGCCAAAGAGTGGGGCCTGCACGGGCGTGGCCCAGGGGGAATTAGTGTCATTTTATGCATATTTTGTGGTTTTACTTTCTTGAAATCCCCCTGAAATTTCTTAAACCCTTCCAACCGGTCGGCTCGTACATAATCCTTTTAAATCGATCCAGTTCAATGCCAAATGTTATATTAATGCAGGCATAAAAAGTTAGCTATGGTGTGACGTCAAGCGTCTCATAGTTATTTTCATTGTTTCTCTTCCATTCACGAAGTTTAATAGCGTATTGTTTAAAATACTGAGTATGCCATAAATGTACCATGATGGATGATACTCCTCTTTTGCCTCGGTGCTTAGGTAAGACAATGCCAGATAGTGTAAATAGTAATAACAACACTCAATCACTCAAAAAGCTAATTAAATAAATAACGAATATTCTAAGTGTAGTATAAGGGTTCCGTAGTCAACCAGGAACACTTATAGTTTTCCCATGTCCGTTAGTTTGTCCTTTCGGCTGTCCATGGCTTAGCTCAGTGACTCTTATTACTAGAATCACGCCGAAGATGCGATAAAATAACATCTGGCACAAAAAAGTTTATAACGATTAATAATTTTAAATCAATCGGAGTCAACTGGAGCGCGAGTCGAAATTAAAAATGTAACAGGCACGATATACGGGTAGCCCCACAGTGTTTGTAACTATACTTCTTCTTCTAGAAGTGGCCAGGATATCCTTCTGCTATCGACACATCTGACATGGATTTCCCCCGTATGATGCAAAAACTCACAGATGCACAAGCTGACTTAGAAGACAATCGTCTTTAAAGACTCATCATCATTATCATCATATCAGCCGAAAGACGTCCACTCCTGGACATAGGCCTCCCCGAAAGAGTGCCAAAGTGAGCGGTCCTGCGCCACCCGCATCCAGCCAACTCCTGCGACCTTTATCAGGTCATCAGTCCACCTTGTGGGGGGCCTACCCACGCCGCGCCTTCCGGTTCGTGGTACTTTAGGTTTAAAGAACTTTATTTTTCTCTAAGAAATTATACATTTCACTTATGAGAAACTTAAACTAATTTTACTAAACTTTATCGGTAGGTAAGCACCACAAGGTGCTTAACACTCTAAGCATATTACACAAAATAGATTATAAATTACAGTAGTACACACAATAGGTAGGTAGTTATGTAACAAAATTTATAAAATCTATTAAAATATTCACTAAATCGAAATACGCTATCCAGTTTAAATTATAATAGGTCTAAGCCTGTAATAGTATCTAATACAAAATATTAACAAAGGTATTTGTTGGACAAATTTTGTTCCTAGAAGTAAGAAAGTGTAATACAAATAATACAAAATTGCGCGAATAATTCGCACACTGAGGGTAGTAGTACTTTAAAGACTGTTGCCTTCTATTCCAGGCCTAGTAACAACGACGCGGGTGACTCACGCTTCGCCAGCGGGCATGTATGCGCACACGTCGGAACGAAACTGGGAGTCCGATGCTGATGTCCCTGATGAATGCCTTCAGCTCGGCTGCCGCGATATCGCGCACCAGCTTGTAATGAACAACCCTGGAAGGCAGTTTAAGGTACATTTAGTTTTTTTTTCTGGTTTTGATGACCTTTCAACTACTAGAAGAAGTAGGTCAGTTCCGTATCCAACGTACTAGAGGGTGACTGGTAATTCGACCTATTCCTTGAAAGGGGTTATACTAGTAAGAGCTAAAATGTAACAATTTACGTCCAGTCAACCTGGGGTCAAAACTCACTTTTTTCGGAGTGATTCGAGTTTTTAGTTTGTTTGAAAAAAAATCGCCTTGCAGCCTTAAACTGGTGATTATGACTAGAATGTTTTTTTTACCATCTAAATGGAAGTACTTTTGTCACAATCACCAGCTTAAGGCTTTATCCAAACTAAAAACTCGAATAACTCGGAAACCAGCGAGTTTCGACCCCTGGTTGACTGGACTTAAATTAGTCCTAGTCGATGAAGAAGCACTCCAGAGTATGACCCAAAAAAACGTTAAATTACGAGTATAAACTTAAATACGTTCCTAACCGCTACGGTCATAGACCGCCCTTTTTTGGCGGTTATATTATAACTTATAAGAGTTTATGACCGCCATCGATGGAAATGGATGTGTGCTGAAAAATAATGAAGGTTTATTATTATTATTATATAAATATATTTATTTATTTCAAACTAGAAGTCCATAGGTTAGTACTACAATTAATGAGACACAACAAAACATTGCACAACATTTACATTAAAACTTTCTTCAGTTTGCTATTACAATTTACATAATGAAGACTTTGTGTAAGAACAAAAGTTTAAAACATTTAAAGACGTATTATTCCATTTATTATTCTTCACAAAAAACATCAACCACTAACTAAACAATACAATACAATATAATATGACTACCATGACTGATACACTCGAATTACATTGCAGACTTGTTTACATGACGCTGAATGAAAAGGGCTAAAGACTTTATACATTGTTGAGGAATTAAGCGTGAAAAATTTAACCAAATTCGTCGCGATTGACATTGAGCGGACTTAGCACTCAATTTCGTGCGAAATTGTTTTTCTTAAGGCGCCGCACGTTCATGAGCTTCTCTCCCTCTCACTAAGCATAAGCGTGAGCGTGATGGAAGTGCGTGTTCGAAAGCGAGGATAATATAATGTTTTTTCGGAATAAATCAGAAAACGAGAAAAATGTTTAAGACATTTAAGTGAATAAAAAAATAAAGTTATTGTTCATTACTTTATTATAAAATTTCATCCTTTTCTGATAAAAAATAGAGCAGTAAATGGTAACAAGTGAAATAATAGGGTTCACTTTAGATTATTTGTTGAGATTTGTAGAAGCTAGAAAACCTAATAGATGGAGTTACTAGTAGCATTTAGTTAATACATAACGGCCATACGCCACATGTCGCCTACGGAATATAAAGAAACTATGTACATATCAAAATTAGTCAATGAATTTGCCGCTAGATGCCGATATCCTTAGTAGAAACTAGATAACGAGATTTTTCCTGAAAACATGGGGTCAAGTCGCCTTCAAGCTCAAAGTAGTAACCAACAAGAATAGACCAGCGGCTGAACAAAAATGGGTTTTGATAAGATTAAAGTTTTTTCTTTTTTGATATGTCATTGGAGGCATGTTAAATAATACTTATACAAAAAGTTAGAAGTTTTTAGGTTCGGCTTTCGGTTATATTGAAATATTTTAATTTTAGCCAAGAACTATGTAAATATAGAATTAGAGTTACAAAAAACTGTAACATATCCAATAACACTTTAGTTTCTTTAAAATAATCTGTTTTTAGAAATCTGGAACGTCTGCATTTTGGTGAACAAAAAAATGCAAATAATTTTGCAAATAAAGAATTAGAGTAGCTGATATTGTAAAATTATGATGTAATCGATCCACTTAATATACTGGAAAAAAGTTAGATGTGTAGACCATTTGCTTGTGTAGATATTTATTTCTGGTTAAGCAGTATAGCCAATATTGAATTAGAGTTTGTAGAGTTAATAATAAACGGTCTTGACAATGATCTCAGTTACCAAACAAAAGTTTAGAAATATAGAATCACGGCGACACTAAATACTGATATGTATAGGTAAGCATTCCGTGCCTATATAACAACGTTTCAAATGCGCTGTATTGTATGCGCGCGCCGTGCTGTGCGCTGTGGCGCTGTGGCACCAGGCAGCGATCAGCGGTGGCGGGGCAGCGGGGTGCCCTTAACTCATCCATAAAAAAACCGCAAAGCATGTTTTAAACTAATATCAATGGAAAATTGTTATTTTGTTTTAAGTACGCTAATGGAAATACAAAGACGAAACTTACCCTTATTTATTACTATACTAGGAATTGCCCGCGGTTTCGTCGGCGTTAAGTCCATTATAAAGTAGGTTTTTACTTATAGTTTTATGTTAAAGTAAGTATTGGTGGCTTACACAATGGTAACAAATAACAAAAATACAACTTTTTACAACAAATTTATAATTGCAACATTTGCAAATCATTCATATTTGTAATTGTAGGTATATACATAATAACTATGGTACGGACAAGTGGTGGCAGATTTCACACAGAAGGTAGTAGAGTCGCCTAGATATTTTTATGACTAAACAAATACCGATTGAATGATTTATTTCTCTTAATTTTTTTTTATTCTCTTGCGACTAAATATTAAGTTTTTGAAATGAAAATGTACATGTATTTACAATTTATGTTTAAAGAACTTTATTTTTCATAAAGAATCAATATATTTCACTTACATGAGAAAAGTTATAAGTTAATACTAAATCTAAGCATACAGTGTTAACAATTGTACAAAAATCATAGTGGGTAGACATGCATTATAATACGGGGTATATTATTCAAACGGGGCAGTGAGGGAATATCCTAAACTATAAGATATACGGAAATTTGCTCTAAGGAGTTACGAGACCGATTTTAGAAAAAAATTCAAAAAAGCCTCATACACAGCCGGGAATCGAACCCGGTCAAATCTGTCTAAAAATCAGAGTGCGTTATTTTGCATAAATTAATAGTGTAATGTAAGGAAGAATTGGTGCTAAGGAACCCTGTATCTACAATCTCAGGAAGATGCTGAATTTCATAGTTTAATGTACGGAAATGGATCTCCCCGCACAAACAGTGTACCTACCTACAATGAGTAAGTATGAGAATTATATTTTTTTTACAGCTTTGAAAAGATTGGTGTAAATAATGAAAATAAATTTAAAAAAAACCACGAATTTACCAATTTTGTCAAGTTTCAGACGCCACAGTTATTCTCCCCATACTTACTAAGGAGCTTAGTATGGGCAAATCCATTTTCGTACATCAAACTATGAAATTAGGCATTTTCCTGTGATTGTAGATACAGGGTTCCTTAGGAACTGTCCCTTACAATTCCGGACTTTCGAAATTCCGGAATCTCGGGCAATGTTTCCGATATTACAATTCCGGAATTGGGTCCACTCAGAATATCGGAAATTCCGGAACTGGATTTTATGTATTTCCAGAATTTATGACTGTTTATTTTCATAGTTTACCATAAACTGGATAAGTCTCGTGACTCCTAAGAGCAAATTTTCGTATCTCTTATAGTTTCGGATTTTCCCTCACTGCCCCGTTTGAATAATACAACCTTTATATTACGCTATAGTTCGGCCGCCTTGTTGCGGCGATAACGGTGATTTTTGTTTAAGTTATCTTTCCACAAAAATTTCAATCTTTTGTCTACTACAGACTACAGATGCCATTGTGTTGGCATTTACTTTGTACGCTAACAAATCTGCCCTTCTTATTGCAAACGCAGTACTTGCATATGGTGGTTTCGAGATAAACGCGGTAAACATATTTTTTGGTATCTATACAACAAATCTATGTTATACAACTTTTGAAGTGTACTGAAAAATTGTTAAAAAAATAAATCTTTCGATTGAAATATTTTTTACTTTACTGCCTTACTTATATAAAATACGCAGTACTGCATTTTCATCAACTATATGGGTTTGCAGTTAGGCCTATGTTCAGCAGTGGACGTCTTTCGGCTGATATGATGATTTGGGTTTGCAGGCATCATAAGCAGCATATCACTAAGGCTTAATGCAGTATTTGTGTTTATTACAGCAAAATCACCTAGAACGTGTTCAATACTGCGTTTCTAGTTCGCAATCATGCTCTATTTTCATACCTAGTAATAAATAGGTGTTGATAAGATTTAACTTCAGACAAATATTGAAGTGACGAAGAGACGAAATAAAATTGGTTTTAGGTAGGTACTAGAAAAAATGAATATTTTTCTTATCAGCGTATCAAATTATTATATTTAATAGTCTATAAAATGTGTTTCAGGAACATTTTTTATTAGAGTCTATTAATATAAAACACCTCCACTCATCAAGCCATCAATCACTCTTTTAAATTATACAAAATTTGCTAGCACGAAATGCGGCACTGTACCGTGTGGCTTCGGTGCATGCGTAGCTTTATGTTACTCTCGAATACCTCTCGATACTCTTAAGCACAGCACTGTGGAATAAATACTGCGTTTAAGTACTTTTAGCGTGGCAAGAGTAGCTCTTTGGTTTCCTCGCTAAACTCAAACGCAGTAATTTTGAATACTGCGTTTGGCTTTAGTTAGTATTCGTTGCAAAAAAGTTATATGCCTAATGAATCTGCAGTAAACTTAGCAAGTACTTCACAACCTTCTAGCACATGCTGAATGCTGTAGATCTTGTTAGCAAAAGTAATATTTTTTTGAAAGTACTGCGTTTTTGGTTAGATAAGAAACATGTTTGAAATATAAAAAAAGACCTGTAATTTTTTTTTAGGCTTGTGATGTAATTTTTGTAGAAAAGTTAAAATCTCAAAAATGACTACTGCGAGTACAATTAGCAGGGCCTTTGGCCACATTATCAACTGTTTCGTGTACTGCAACTACTGCAAGCCATAAATTGCAATACTATTGTATTGCAATTTATGGCTTGCAGTAGTTGCAGTTTTATTAAAAATACTTAATATAATTTGGATATATTTTTATTTTTGATATCCAAATTACATTATAGTTTAATACTCTAAAAATATAAATTACATAAATAATGTATTCATTCAACCGTAAAAAGTTGATAAAAAGCAACGACTCCATTTTACTCCCTGTGCGAAATTTGCTACCACTTTTGTCCGGACGCTACTAATAACAATTTTAAATGAACTTCTGTAACTTCACATTATTCCATGCAGATTTTTTCATAAAATAACAGTACCTGTAATTTTTTATTGTACATAATAAAAATAGCTAAAGTTATGTTACATCTTATAGTTTTTGACATAGCTATAATAAAAAAATCTTCCCTTTCACCCGCTTTTCCAAACATTGAATATCTCCGAAACATAAAACCGCCTTATGGTACCTTTACCCGTGGACCATCACTTATATTGTAACAGTGCTGTAATACGTATTTTTCTGAAGGAAGGTTTGGTTAGTTTTTTGAAAGAGCTGTTTAAATAGACGATTTTTATAACATACTTTAAATTTTTTCTACATATGTTTTACTATGCTCGAATCTGGGTTTTGCCCCCAAAAAAAATATCATAAACTATACATAAAAAGTTTTTGCGCCTTCACTATTTTAAACATATAAATTCGAAAAATGTTTTTTTTTAATGCGGCAGAACGGGGGCGCGCGGGTGGGGCGAGGGATACCTAGCAAGCGATAGCTCGCAAGGTCGACTAAGATCTGCCGCATGCGCCGTAGCTACAACTTGTAGCGCGGCTTGGTTTTCGCGCCTTTTTTTAATAATATGCGTTTATGATGCAAACTATACACAGAAATTTCTTACTTTCCATAATATGGCTGCATATATTATTTTATAGTATTAGACTTATTTTTATAGACTCTAATTCAATATTAGATCTTACAGGACAAAAAATGCGTATTAATTTTAAAGCTTTTATCTTATTCCTCTAAACTTTTGGCTTTGTCTATTAACTTAAGAATTTAGAGATATTGTTGTGGATTTTTAAAACTCTAATTCAATATCGACTAAATTATAAGCTAATTCTGGTTTGACGTAGTCGCGGGTGTTTTTTTTTTTCTAAAAACTTAACAGTGTAAAGGTTCATACATATTATAAACGATGAAGCTTAAACTTTGCACTTTAATTCAATATTCACAAATCATCAATAAAAATAAATAAATACCTAATTTATATCTAACCCTCGTTCTAACTTTTCTTCATATAATACAAATATGCTTGAAAATAAGTCATATACCATATAAGCATAACTTTTCCGACTTTAGAATTATCAAAACTTCTAGGGCCAAAATCCGGTTCCACTACTGAGCTAGAAGTAATACAACCGGGTAAAGTAAAGTACAGTGAAGTGTAATAGTGAGTAACGTTTTAGTGAAGTGTTGTCGTGATGAACGGAAGTACAGTCAGGTGCGAACATTTGGTCCTTCGAGCCGGATAGACTGTAACGCGAGTGATAGTGCAGTGAAAAGTGAACTCTATTGGATTGCACTAAGGACTATATTCGAGTAAGGTCGTTTCAAAAGTTTGGACTTGTAAAATTTCTCGTGATTAATGGGACTTAGAATATTCAGAAGTGTTTTGGACTTAGAAAAAATACGTGGTTCCGAGACTTAGAATATTTCGCGTTGTTTTGGACTTAGAATAAAATCGTGTTTCAAGGACTTTTTCAAAAATTATAGTTGGAATTTGTTGGATGTTTCGAACTTAGAAAATAATCTAGAATTGGACTTAGCAAAAATGGATTCATTATACATAGTTCAACTGGATAACTACAACTCTCTTAAGAGCGCTACAACAAATTTCAAGAAGTCTCCTAAGGCTCGACTTACTAAAGCTTATGTGACAGTGAGAGTTGAGAACTTAGATAAACATTGGGAGATTTTCCAAGAAACACATCGAGAGATATTGATGAAAGCTACAGCGGAACAACGAAAGAACCATGAATATTTTGTAAAAGATGTACACTGCATTGGAGAAGAGGAGTATTTAAACACCAAAGCAGATATGTTTGAAATTTTGGAACAAGTTCAACGAAATGACATAGCAGGAAAGGAAGCTCAATCCATTAGACCACAGTGCCAAGAAGTGAAGCTACCTAAGATCAACATACCACAGTTCAATGGAAATTACAATGATTGGGGGACTTTTAAGGATCTCTACACATCTCTCATTCATAACCAGAGTTCATTGAGCCCAGTGCAGAAACTGCACTACTTGAAGAGTTGTCTTATTGGTGAAGCAGAGCAACTACTAAAACACATTCAGATTACTGAAAAGAACTACGAAGTGGCGTGGAATACATTGCATAACCGATACAATAACAAGAGGATCGTGGTGAATACAATCTTGAATAGATTTTTGGGTCAAAAGAAGCTTAGTGTTGAATCAGCTAAAGGTGTCAAAGAGCTGCTAGATACGACGGCAGAATGTCTGAATAGCTTAAATAACAATGACATAAGCATCGATAACTGGGATCCCATAATCATCCATCTACTAGTGAACAAGTTAGATGCTGAGTCACATAAACAATGGGAAGAAGACTTGAAGCTATTGTCTGTGGAAGAGTTACCCACTTTGGACCGCTTTAGCGCATTCTTAGAAGGGAGATTTAGAGTACTAGAGATGATGCAAACTGCACACCCAAGAGAGAAGTCACAACTCAAAACCAAAGCATTCCATGCAATTGCCCCGCATAGCAGCACTGCAGATTCCAAACAACAATGTGGTTTCTGTAATGAGGATCACTTTATATTCAACTGCAAGGAGTTTACGAAGCTGGATCCCGAACAACGATCCCAAGAAGTACAAACACGAGGTCTTTGCTTCAACTGCTTACGGTCTGGACATGGCGTTAGATTTTGTAAACGCAATACTTCATGCCTGCGTTGCAAGAGGAAGCATCACACCCTATTGCACGTTTCTAAATCGAACCCGGTATTAGGAGAAGAAAACAACGAGAATGAAAACAAAGAACAAACTACACCACCGATTAAGATAATATCTCACTGTGCCTCACAAAGTCAGGTTACTCTTTTAGCTACAGCACTAGTGAATATTACGACGAGCAGAGGAGCGCAAGTAGTTCGAGCCCATATAGATCCTTGTTCTCAAGAGTCCTTCATAACAGAAGAAACAGCACGAAAACTACAACTCAAGAGAACAAATGTGGATGGTCATGTTACAGGTGTTGGAAAAATGTCGACTCCAATCAAGCACGCGGCGGAGATAGAAGTCGTATCGAGAATAAACGACAACTACAAGATGAAATGCACCGCCTACGTGATAAAACAAGTCACTGAAATCATGCCTGTCACAAAGATTGACATAAAACAATGGACTCAACTACACGGATTGGAACTAGCTGATCCTACTTACCACAATCCTGGAAAAATAGACCTGCTACTTGGTGTCAACGTCTATACTGACATACTCATGAGCGGCGTCATCAAGGGCGAGCCAGGATCTCCGCTTGCGCAACAGACATTATTCGGTTGGATAATATCAGGAGGAGCACCCACAGAGTACGGGAAAAATGGAAGAATTGTTAGCATGCATCTAAATGTAAGCCTAGACAACATGCTGCAAAGGTTCTGGGAATCGGACACGCTAGAAATAGAGAACAAACACACTCTGACGCCACTCGAGACTAGAGCTGAAGAGATTTATGAGAAAACACTAGCAAGAGACAAGGATGGAAGATTCATAGTGGGACTACCATTCGTACGAGATACACCGATTCTACCCGAACATTCACGCACAATTGCTGTGAAAAGACTAGAATGTCTTGAGAGGAAGCTAGCACACAACAGCAAATTGAAAACAGAGTATGATAATGTTATCAAAGAGTACCTTACCTTGAGTCACATGGAACGGGTAGATAAACCTAATGGAGATATGAAAACAGTTTACCTGCCACACCATGCAGTAGTACGTGAGGATAGAGAGACAACAAAGGTACGAGTCGTATTCGACGCATCCTGTAAAGGAAGTAATGGAGTATCTCTCAATGATGAATTATTAGTTGGCCCAACTCTATTGGAAGAGTTGAGAGACGTCATCATGAGATGGAGACAACACAAAATATGCTTCGTCGCAGACGTCGTCAAAATGTATCGTCAGATTAAAGTGCGAGAAACAGACACTGACTATCAAAGAATAGTGTACAGATTCGATCCAAATGAAGAAATTCAAGATTTCAGAATGCTTACAGTAACATTTGGTACAGCCTCAGCCCCATATTTGGCGATTCGAACCTTAAAACAGCTGGCCAAAGAAGAAAGAGAAGCATTTCCTACAGCATCTGAAATCATTAACATAGACTTCTACATGGACGATGTACTTACAGGATTCGACGATGTAAAGTCTGCATTAGAAGCCCACGAGCAGCTCCAACAAGTGATGAGCAAAAGAGGCTTTGAATTACAAAAATGGGCTTCTAATAGTGAAGAATTCATGTCCGCCATACAACCTGAAAAGAGAGAAAACTCATCTACCTTAGATATGAACAGGAAGAGCCACATTAAGACACTAGGTATAATTTGGAACGTAGACGAAGACAACCTGAAAGTTACACAAAAGGAAATTGATGCAGAGAATGCCAAACCTGTCACTAAGAGAAAGGTACTTGCTCAGATCGCTTCACTTTTCGATCCGTTGGGATGGTTAGCACCAGCTATCATGACAGCCAAGAGGTTCATGCAAAAGTTATGGCTAGAGAAGCTAGATTGGGATGAAGAGTTACCAGCAGATCTAAAGGAAGAATGGGTCCAGTTCCAATATGACTTACCTGCCTTATCGGATATACAACTTCCACGGTGGACTGGTTCCAGTAGAGATTCAGCGATCGAGCTACATGGATTTTCTGACGCATCTCAGACAGGATATGCTGCAGTAGTGTACATACGAAATGTGTACAAAGATGAATCACAATGTCAAGTGTCTTTAATAACGGCGAAAACTAAGGTAGCACCAGTTGTCAAACCACTGTCTCTGCCACGCCTGGAGTTATGCGGCGCATTTTTGCTGAGCAAATTGATGAAACATGTCATGAAAGTTTTGAACATAGAGTTACAACAGACGTATGCGTGGGTGGATTCAAAGGTAGTTTTGGCCTGGTTAAAAGGAGATCCGAACAGGTGGACACCCTATGTGAAGAATAGAGTGTTAGATATCAGAAGCAACTTAGACACTCACTGGTTATATGTCAATACAAAGGAGAACCCAGCAGATCCAGCTTCGAGAGGTCTGTTCCCTAGCAAGCTCAAACACCATCAGTTATTGTTCAATGGTCCAGATTTCTTACACCAACCTGACTTTAACGTACCGGTAAACTCCATACCTGAAACAGATCTTGAGAGAAGGTTGTTAGTAAAATGTAAAACAACAACTCTAGACTTGGACACTGAAAAACTTACCTTATTTAAGAGATACTCGTCCCTGCAAAAACTGGTGAATGTAGTAGCATATTGTAGAAGATGGCTAAAGGTTCTGAAGAAAGAAAAAGAATTTACTAAGCATATAACCTGTGAAGAAAGAGATGAAGCACTTACATTATGTTTGAAGATGTCACAGGAGATAGAATTCCCTGATGAGATGAATGCCCTGAAAAATAGAAAGACAATTAAGAAAAGCAGTCGCCTACTGCCTTTCACACCTTATCTAGATGATAAAGGACTTCTGAGATTAGGCGGAAGATTGAAATACGCAGATTTGAGTATGGAACAAAAGCATCCGATACTTATTACAAAAGAGAACGCACTCTTATCTGTTTTGTTAGATGATGCTCATAAAAACACTCTTCATGGAGGACCTCATCTGATGACACCATATCTGAGAAGCAAATACTGGATTATTAAAGGAGGTTCTTCAATTAAACATTTTTATAGAAAATGTGTTACGTGTGCAAGATATAATGCCAAAACCAGCACTCAATTGATGGGAAACTTACCTGAAGTTCGAGTAAAGCCTTCACGCCCCTTTTTAGTAAGCGGTGTTGACTTCGCTGGCCCCATCACGTGCAGAATGAGTAGAGGCCGAGGAGCAAAAACATTCAAGGCGTATATTGCGCTATTTATTTGTATGTCTACCAAAGCCATACACCTTGAATTAGTCAGCGATATGACCACAGATGCGTTTATCGCTGCTTTCAAGAGATTCGTCTCCAGGCGAGGGCATTGCAAGGAGCTTTGGAGTGATCATGGTACTACATTCGTTGCAGCTGAAAAAGAATTGTTAAAGATGTGGCAGCAAGGTCGCAACGAAGTCCTAGAGGAGTTACGGAAGAGTTTAGATGACAAAGGTACTCGATGGAGATATATTCCCCCTGGAGCACCAAACTTTGGAGGATTATGGGAAGCCGGTGTAAAATCGACAAAATACCACCTGAAAAGGATAATGAGAGATTCAACACTAACATTTGAAGAGATGTACACCGTACTGACGCAGATAGAAGCGTGTCTTAATTCACGCCCATTGGCTCCATTGGGTGATAATTTAGATTATTTGTCACCAGCTCACTTTCTGGTCGGTGAACCCTTAATCAGCTTACCAGATCGTAGTTATGAACAGAGTACAATATCAAGCTTGTCGAGATGGCAACTGACTCAACGCATGCTAAGAGATTTTTGGAAGAAATGGCAAGCAGAATACCTTTCTCGCTTACAAGTACGTCCAAAATGGAATACACCACAAAAGGATTTAGAACTTGATGAACTGGTATTAATCAAAGATCCTAGATATCCCCCAGCGAACTGGAGAGTTGGTAGAGTACTGAAGAAATACACTGGCACTGATGGATTGACTCGTATGTACGACATACGCACAGCTTTTGGGATCACACAACGATCGATAACCAAGCTGTGTAGACTTTCTAACTAGAGCAAGGAATACTTCCTAGGCGGCGGAGGATGTTGAGATTTGTAGAAGCTAGAAAACCTAATAGATGGAGTTACTAGTAGCATTTAGTTAATACATAACGGCCATACGCCACATGTCGCCTACGGAATATAAAGAAACTATGTACATATCAAAATTAGTCAATGAATTTGCCGCTAGATGCCGATATCCTTAGTAGAAACTAGATAACGAGATTTTTCCTGAAAACATGGGGTCAAGTCGCCTTCAAGCTCAAAGTAGTAACCAACAAGAAGTAATACAACCGGGTAAAGTAAAGTACAGTGAAGTGTAATAGTGAGTAACGTTTTAGTGAAGTGTTGTCGTGATGAACGGAAGTACAGTCAGGTGCGAACATTATTTTTTCTCTACTTTCTTTTGTTAATTGGATTTCTACGAAAACTATATTACTTCTCATATCTTGCAGATTATGATATATTTTTTCCCACCTGATAATTGTTACGTTATAATGTAATGGTTACTAAAACAACTCATTTTCACGAAAATTTCAAAGGTGGAGCCTTAAACCAGATTCATACTTATCTGACACTTCGTGTCTTAACGCAACAGAACGATATCGGTTTCATACATTTAGTATGGTAAGATTGATTTAGTATGGTTACGGTTAGATTGATTTAGAATGGTGAGATTGATATTGTGATGCACTCTGACGTGCCGGGTACTGTTGTGTCAGGCGTCAGAGTGCAAGATAAAGAAAGAAATATATATGTATGTTTGGTGTGACAAAGAAATAAAACATGTGTTTATACAACTGAAATGCACCAAAATGGATGCCACTTAGCATATGCCAGCAGCAACATAAATGCTAAAGGCGCTGGTTTTCAGTGCATCAAAGAGCATCACCTCAGAAAACAAAACCGACTCAGCTAAAGGCTATATTGAATCTACAAGTGAATTCGATAAATAATCTATTAGTAATCAATGTAAGCACTAGCCCTAAACTTTTTAATTAAAACAACGTCGGAAAGAAAACATGCATCAATACCAATATTACCAATACTCTATTCAAGTTGACACCTCTGCCTCTGCAGTGGATTATGTAAATAGCAATTGTTTTATTTAATGAGTGATAAGAAGTAGCGGTAACCAAAGATAAAATCCTATGATACACCTTTCTAAATAGAGCTAACTAATTTTAAGAATCCTTTCAATTCGGTTTCCAGGTGATAATGGGCGGTGGAAGACGTGAGCTCCTGCCGAACATCCAGAATCCACTGGTGAACAGCACAGGCAGGCGGTTGGATGGACTGGACCTCACAGAGATGTGGCATGTGGACAAGGTGGAGAAGAACGCTTCGCATCAGTATGTCACCGATAGGAGCGAGCTCATGAAGGTATACACAACTAATGGTGTCTTCCCAGACTCGAGAGTTATGACACAGCGGAAAGTTATCTTGCTCGTATTTGGAGCAGCCTAACTGGAGAACTAAGGTGCCTCCAACTTACAGAAGACCAGAGCCGTAAAAACACTACTTACTAGTTACTTTGTTGTGTTCCTGGTAGTTAAGAATAAAGAATCATCAATGCGCTTCTGATTCCTCTAGAGTTACTAGCGTCGATAGCTTACAATGTCTGCGTAACATTAGGCAGGCTGTTCGCTTCTTTCCCACAGCCATAGTATAAAGAACAAGTGAAATCAAAACGTTTTTCGAAAAACCCCACTGCTTTTTTGCAAATATTATAGCCTATGTCACTCCTACGATTAAGAGGAATCCAACGACACCTCACATGTCGAAATCCGTCAAACGGTTTAGGCTGCAGGGCGTGTCAAAGAATAAGACATACCCACATACATACATACTTACATACATATATACATACTTACATACACACATACATACGCTCGGAAAACATAATCCTCTCTCCTTTGGCAGTCGGGTAAAAAGACCGTGGACGGGGATACCGTGACTAATAAATTGAATGGACGGATGGTCGGGGAATCCTCACGTCCAAATTAGATTTTCCAAGTCACGCACTTAGGTCAATGCATCGATGAATAAAGTAATAGCTAGAGTGCGTCCACGTTAACTCTGCAACAAATTGTTTGGCAACTTCTTCTTGAAATGTCATATTTTAACGAGTATGATTTGACGGTTAAGATGGTGTTTCTAAATAATTTTAATGTAGAGTTAGCGTGGACGGACTCTAACAGCATTCACACGTGAGACAATTGCACCATATTGGCTATGTTTGGCTACTTTCAAGCAAGATTAATAGTAAACGAAAGATTAAAAGGTAGCCTTCTCTTTTTACTAACTCTGATTTTTTTAACTCTCTAGCAATAGTGTACTTCATCAATCGCCCAAAATTACTCTTTATTCGCCAAAGAGGAATATCAAGATCCCAAGACCAGTAGTCATCTCGTATGCTATAATGCCACATCTTCGCTCACTTGTTAATACATATATAATGTGATAGCTTATACTCGTAAACGCGCATAAAGCTGATAATCAGAAATGAGAGAGATGACCCGATTAACGATTAGGCAACTTACACAGGCAGTGCGCGATATCATATGATCCACTAAACTTTAACATCAAATTCTATTCTAGGTATCCAACTCGGATGATCTCCCGGAATACCTGCTCGGTCTATTCCAAGATGACCACATGGCATACCACCTCAAGGCCTCCAACCAGCCAACACTTGAGGAAATGGTAGAGGTAGCCATCAAAATGCTAAGCAGAAGCCCCAAAGGATACTTCCTCTTTGTTGAAGGTGAGCTCATTTCCTATTTGTAATCGAGGAAAATAATCGTGTGACAACTATTTTACGGTTGCTTTTATGTATCAATAAGCATTATGACTTCCTGCAGCTGCATAAATGTCATGAATTAATTATATTAATATTTTCTATAAACATGGACATCCAAACTAACAACAGTTAGCACAGAGATAATAAGTTACTGACAAAAAAAAGTTGGTACCAGCTTTTATTGCCGACTGTACTTTTCTGTAAACCGTCATCGGCTACTCATGGTGACAATTCTAACGAACCCAAACTCAACGGGGTTATGTCTGTTGAGTCTGTTAAGTCCTGAGTTCCCATGGCCACCTTCTGTATCCATCCTTAGATCAGCTCGATGGTATCATATTTAATATTGAATTGTCATCTAAACTTTACTTAAGCCCAAAATTTCAGCTCAATCGGTTGAAGATCTGCTGCAAAATTGAGTTGCAAAATTCCACCCTAACAAAATACTTTGCAAGTTAATATAAAGCTTGTAAAAAGAGCCTGTTTTCGTTGGATCATCAGGTTATTTAGAAAAGCATTACACTATAGATACCTAAACTCACGCCTATATTCCCAAAGAGGAAGGCAGAATAGTAAATTTAATGTTGATTACCAGTTCTAGCAGTTGGTAGATTTAAAGAATATGATATTGCAGTGACAGGTTACTAGTTCATCGCCCACACTTCAACCTTCACTAAGTCGGCTCTTACGACATTCATGGAAAACCAAAAACAAGTTTATTCTAACTCAAACACCCACAAGAAATTAAAATATTACAATGGCACTATTTGCTGAGATCTTCTTTACAATACATACGTTACATACATACATTATAACTATGCCTATATAAATCCACTGCTGGGCGTAGGCCTCCGCCAAGGTACGCCACAAGACCCGCTCTCCCGTTTTCGCCATCCAGTCACTACCAGCTACCCTCCTGAAGTCATTGGTCCATCTGACCGGAAGGCGTCCAACACTAAGCTTAACAATATCATCTGTATATTCCAGGTGGTAGAATAGACCACGCTCACCACGACAGCCTTGCTCATCTTGCTCTCGACGAAACAGTTGAATACGCTAAAGCCGTAAAAAAAGCAAAGGACCTGACCAACCCTGAAGAAACTCTTATCGTCGTCACTTCAGACCACGCTCACACCATGACCGTAGCCGGTTACCCGTCCAGGGGTAACGATATCCTGGGAGTAGTAGACACGACTAACGGTGATGATGGGAAACCGTATACGACCATTAGTTATGCCAATGGGAAGGGGAAGTCAGTTGGAGAAGACGGGACGAGGGTGGACGTGACTTTGCACCAGGCTTTTATGGCGCGTAAGTATCGAGGTTCCGTTATAGTTAGTCCACAAGTTATTTTACGTTACGATGGCTCTATGGCACCTTTTATCATCATCATCATCATATCAGCCGAAAGACGTCCACTGCTGGAGATAGGCCTCCCCCAAAGAGTTCCAAAGTGACCGGTCCTGCGCCACCCGCATCCAGCGGACTCTCGCGACCTTTACCGTCATCAGTATTTTTTTCTCATTCGTTTTTATGAAAAAGTGAAAACGTATAATATAAACGCGGCTTAGTTAAACCGTATGTGGCCAACTATCATTCATCATTTCATCATCGCGTTTATGTTGGACATAAACATAAGCATTCGTCCCTTACTAGCAATTATATACGAGTAAGGCGATCATACTATTTAGCTAATCAGGTTGCTAAACTACTTAAAAGTCGTGAAATGTTATTACTTGCAAATTTAAATCTAAAGTTCTCTCTATTTTTTTACAGGCGATGTCAGCTACGCGTACCCTGGCCTAGTCCCGCTAGACTCTGAGACCCACGGTGGCGAGGATGTCGCCGTCTTCGTCATGGGACCATGGCAGCACCTCTTCACTTCCAGCTATGAGCAGACCGTAGTGCCCCACCTCATGGCTTACGCTATGTGCCTCTCAGAAGACCAGCATGAAAACTGCAGGTTAAAAACGCGGTTTGGACAATTTTACTCGTCTAGCGCGGTGCACCATAAACTTAGTTTAGTGACCTTTGTGTCAAGTATATTGGCTGTGATTGTTAGTTTTATGTATTTATAGTTTAGTTAGTTGATGGTTGTGTAGTTGCTGTATTTTGGGCATATTTTGGTCGAGTATTCCATTGAATGTCGATGTGAAGCACCAAAAGGTAGTTGCGTCAATTTTGAACGAGCGTTATGAGAACTCGACTGACATCTTCTCATACAAAAATAGCATTTAGATCTACTTATGTACGTTCAGTCGAGTTCTCCAATACCTACAGACAATCGTTCAAAAATACTCATGCGTTAAGACGCAAAGTGCATACTCGTAACTGTCAGTAACAATAAAGACTGTGTATAGATATTTTAGAAAGGTTGTCTGTATTATTGGAGATCTAAACTTTACAAAACAATCACGCAATCAACCAGCAGGGCCCATCACAATTTCAACAGGTTATAGTTCCAGCCATCGAAATGCAGCAACTGTCTTTTAGGAGTAGGTAGTTACAAGATCCCCTCACATTAAACCAGTAGGCAATCGAATTAGGAATGTACGAATATTGTACAGTTTTCCTGCTTTAGCGGACCCCGGGGTTTTGAAGCAAATAGTTGAGCTATACCGGGTGTGGCTTGTAATAGGAGCAAAAGATTTAAAGGATGACTCCATAATAATACCCGCAATTATTAAATATCGGTCCCAGTGTTGCAAAATTATTGAGGTCGGAAAAAAAAATTGAAATTGTGATCCATGTAATTAAATTTGATATCACGATAGGTATCGTAGCATGTCACTCATTAAATATCTTGGTAGAATTTATTATCTTATGTCTTTGTTTTCCATATATTTTATATATTTATTTTTTTCATTTTGCAAGATTTTTTCTATTAAAATGTAAAATAATATTTATAGTATTCCAGTTAACTAAGATAACCCAGCCCCGTAGCATGGATTTCACGTGATAAGTGACAAGATAGAGCATCCGTCCCTGGCTGACACCGTTCGATAGAACGAGACAACGCTCTTATCTTGTCACTTATCGCGTGATAAGGCCATCCATGCTACGGGGCCAGACATGCTTTAACATAAAAAAAAACTCGGTTTTTTTCGTTAAATCACATGGTATTGATTGCTGTTTGGCTTAATAATCCACCGTTTAAATTTTTGCTCTTATTACAGGCCACACCCTGTATAAAAGAGAGATTTTTCTGCTGCGGGTTTTTGATTTTTCAGCAATGCTTCTGTATTTTTATTTTTTCTGCTTTTTATCATCACACGCAGTATTTTAGATTGTTTAGTGCTACCTAATTACCGATAGCAGTATTCGATTGAATAAAGTTACCAATCACTTTTTCGTTCTATACTGAGCGTAGTATAGTAAGTACAAACGATTAAATTTCATATTATCGTTTTATTTTAAGTAAAACGCTGGACGAGGCTAAAAATGATTAATGGTAATATGACAGACCTTGTTCAATTAAATTATGTTTTGATAAACCAATTATTTAAATATAAGTTGTGACCATAATGGAAAATACTCCAATTGGTTGGTTTCAGAACTTCTATATAAAAAATATTTTTTTTATAAAAAAAAAATATTTTATGACATCATGCATTTTCTCACTTATTTGACTTTAAGTAATTTCCAATAATGAAACAAATAAAGACGGTTATTTAATAATATAATATTGTGATCCTATATTATTGTCTTAGTTTATTGAACAACAAATAATGTGGGGGAATACAAAATGGCTGTTTCGTACTTTAACATTTTTTGTAAATAGTTCCTCCGTTTTAGTGTAGAACTATGTGGTATTTATAAAATAATAATTAGTTTTAAGTAGTAAAATACATAATATAGTACAACTAAGTAAACAAAACAAAATCCATAAACAACAAGTTTGTAAGCAATGCCAATGATGTAAATATGGTCCAGGGCATCAATATTGTATACACCACAAAGTCTCTATAATATGTACACATACCTTATTTCTGCAAAGTTTTAAGGTTGTAGCATACATATTCATGAAACTTTGAGTTAATATATTAATATAATGGTGCCCTTGACTGAATTTAACTGATAGTTTTCACTGAGTTATAAATAGTGAGAAGGTATTTTTTTAACAAGGTTTGAAAATAATACAGCCTGTATTTTTAATATTAACTCAAATTGTAACCAAACGTAGGTTTTAGTACTATGAACCGATATTGCAAGAAAATTTTAATTTAGTCTTCTAACAAAGCGTAGTTAATAAATTTTTGGAAATGTATCGAGCAGCAATGCGTACACTCATTTGACACATATTGGAAGAAGATGGTCACTTGTGACAGTTGTGACGTAACGCCAGTAAGACAAAGCAGTGATACATTGCGTGCTGAATAATTTTACAAGAAAAAAAATGGTAGTTAAGATATTTTTTTGCAATATGGGTTCATATCCCTTAACACCTCTACGTCTGGTAACAATTTGAGGTACTTAATATTGAAACATACAGACTGTATATAAAGGTGACTTACAGTTCTAATTATGCAGTGAAACTGACAGTTAAAGCTCATTATGGTTTAGCTTATAAACAACCCTTTACAATACGATTAAAAGCAGTTAACGATTCTGAAGTTAGCCTCGAGTTGCCTCCCGCATACCCGCCCGACCCCTCTGACACCTTTGCGGCGCTACTAGTAGCTAACATCAGAATCGTTAACTGATTTTAATCGTAATGTACCAGATTGTAATAAATTACAAGTTGTAATTATGTTATAATTATAACTAAATACTTATGTAAAGTTTATAATGTAGATACAATCACTCAACTAATAGAGCAAATTATTCTGGAGTATCTATAATAAAACTGTTTGACTAGTATTTGTGTTTTTGTCGGAATAGGGAACATTACGCAAAACTCCGCGTAGGGGGCGACACTAGCAGAATTGGCATTGTTTTAATGTTTGTGCTAGTGCTGCACTCTGGTTGCAGAACATTGCAGTACTTAATGTATCCTATTTGGTTCTTATCTGGGGGCACGGCAGTGCCCCCGCCAAGTCGAGCAAAACAAAGAGACGCGGCCGTACCATCCTTTTCTCGAAGCCATTCAGGCCATTTTCAACATCCTGTAATTTTGTGCTAGCTAAAGCTAGAACCCTTAATTTTCAGGAACATGTAGGGCATAATATGGCTAACATCAAACATTTTGGTCACAACATCAACATCACCCACAAGCTCCAAATTTCAAACGTAATAAATTTTTAGCCTAATAATTCATAAAAAAGCTATAGTATTTAGATTGTTAACCAAGGGTTGAAAGTGACCCATTGCACCCGAGATAGTTCGAGTTTGAAATGGGTAATTTCTTTATTTGCTTGCTAAATAAAATTTTGTGACTTGGCAATCACACTTACATAGTTTTAAGTACCTATGCACAAATGTGTAAATGCAGTAAAGTTGTGTGATTCCCAAGTTACAGAATTTTATTTAGCAAGCAAATAAAGATTAATAAGAATGCCTGACTTGGCTTTACGAAATATCTCACCACTTTTCACTTGTGAAAGAGTTTCGAGACTTACCTATTTTTTACATGGAATGTTTTTATGGGATCCTAAATTATCTGCTAGATGGTCGCCAAGACGCCCCTCCGACCGAGCGTCCTTGGTCCGCACCGACCGTGTAGACAGTTGTTTGCAGCAAAATTTCATACTACAGCGGTCGGTGCCGACCAAGGTCGCTCGGTCGGAGGGGCCTGTTGGCGACCATCTAGCAGACACTTTATGGATCTTAGTCTTAGTCTTAACTAGTACCTACTTAGAAATCCCTTAATAGAAATCTATTGAAGAAAATATCGTTCCGAGAAAATATTAGCTGAATTTCTAGTAGGTAAGTACCTAATAGGTGTTAGCTTCAAACATTTTGTATGAAGACCTGCATTTCTCTCTAGCTGTCAACACAACGAATACTCAAATAGATAAAGGGTTGGCAACGTGCTAGTGATTCCGACCGCTGTAGTACGAAATTTTGCTGCAAACAACTGTCTACACTGTCTACAACTGTCATAGGTGTGGACTAAGTAAGGTCGCTCGGTCGGAGGGCCGTGTTGGCCGTCTAGCAGACACTTAAGGTAGCCGAGCGGTAAGAAACGCGACTTTCAATCTGGTCATGGGTTTAAACTTGAACCCAGGCTCGTACCACTGGGTTTTTTCAGAAACGTATGTACTGTAGAGGTTCTATTTCTATGCATTGGCGGGGTGGCAATACAAAAATAATTAAATAACTTAACTTACGCTGTCAGGCAAACAACTATAGTAATTTGATTCTGCTGCAATCCTTGATGGTTGCAGGCGCTGTGTTATATTTCAATTCAATGTTAACACGTTCATTGCCAAGTCGAAGTAAAAATAGTGCCTATTCTAAATCTTCGGATGAATTTTTAGGACATAAACTGGAAATAACGCTAGGATGACGATGACACTTTAAAATATTTCAAATACCTGAATGAAATGGTCTGAGGCGTATTTAAATATTTTTATCATCTCCCTTTTATCTTTTATTTTTATTACTGAATAATTCTAATTTGAGGATCACGCCATCTATTATTTTACTCGCAAACTCGAACCTCTTCAACTTGCGTATTAGAGATAACGCACGGCGGTACCTAACTTTCTATCGCGTGAACCTTGTCTTGGGAGGTGGAAAATTCGTCACTAGATGTCTCTGCAATAAATATTTGGTTTCAGCCTTTCAAAATAATTAAATTGCATCTGAGAGAATAAAAGCAATTATACAGTACAGTTACACTTTTATTTGAATTACCTACGCGAGTTGACGAAATGAGAAGAATAACATTTAGAATAGAATAGAATAGAAGATAATTTATTTCAGTTTATGTGACTTTATTTGTTGATAAAAAGTGATAATATGGCGACCACATGGCCATTTTGTGAAAAGAAGCGATATCACCGGCGAACTGTCAGATTTAGCTACCGAAGACATGACAAAATTGAAAGTGAGGTAGTGTAACTCGAACTATGACTAAGTAGATCTCGTTTATCTATAGTCTTAATGAATGCTAAATGAGGTAATAATTCAATACAACAGGGATTAAAATATAATAAAACATAGTTAAACCAACGTTTACGCATAGCAAAAAAACTTAATATTTATCGATTTTAACTATCGACGCATTCTAGAGAATAATATTTCACACATGTCTTGAGTGGTTAAAATTTATTACAATGCAAACTTGGTTTGTTACTGTAATCGTGGAAAGCAAAGATATTTTATTCAAAACTGAATCTTATTACAAAGTAGTAACGGGCTTTTCTACATTCACATATTGTTCTAACATACGCATTCTTAATGGGAGAGCTATAGTAGATGACTGTATTAGTTTCGAGTACCGAGGTAATAAATTAATGGCGCCAATTTACCTTTACAGTTGAATCTGAGGAGATCAAATAATAATGTAAGCCAATTTCAACACTATCCTTATGGGAATATGGAAATGGCCGAATAGGTTCGCTTGGACTAAGACGGCAAAAACGGCTGGACGAAAAAACCTCAAGTGGTCATTCGTAGGGATTGTAGGTAAAGCGTGAGATTGTTTTTGTACAAATTTAACTATGGTTTTGTATTGGGTCGTATTTAATAAAGGGAATAGAGTTTAAAATAGACGTGATTATATTTAATTGGTAATTTGTCAACTAGTTTCAGACGCCGATTGTGCGGGGGTTGGGGGGAGTGTTTTCAGAGCTGATGTTTAGACGGAGTAGCGTGGGGCTGGACATTCAAATCTTGGAGCTTGAGGGTATCGGTCGGGGATCTCTGTCGAAGGAAATAGGTCTCAATCTAGGATACCTAAGTTGTGTCTGGGCATGGATTGTGCTAGTATTTGATTGCGCTGGTTTAGTCTTTGATCAGACACAACATATGGTAATTTAAAGGGAGATTTCAATTCGTAAATATTTATTGTACTTACATACTTAATTTGGTGGTTTAATCTCAATTAAATAGTGTAAATTTTAAAGTTTATTGTGAAGTTGATTATTAGTGAATCTCTTGCTGTTAATACTTTGTGTTCAAATAACAGTGCTTAATAATGATTATTTTTGACTAGAGTTAATTGGTTTAAAGTATAATAGTTTGATGGAGTTTGCTTTAATTTAAATTAGTGTTTTAATGGGGTTAGGAGAATCTTGACTGATACTTTCAAGCCATTCGTTTTTAGCTATATTTTGGATTGACATTGAAGCTGGATCGAGCCTAAATTCATAACGTAGACATTCATAGATACTTTATTGTGAAGGCGAGAAGGTTCAATATTGTGTGATTGTTTTACATAGTACTGAACAATTTTGATCCTTATTAGATTTTGAGGTTATTTTGGAAAGTTTTATTAATATTTCGAACCAGATCAATGCCTTGATTGGATGTCAATCTAACATTGTACACGCTCCCTAACGGTGCCAACAGCGTATACAATGGGATCCTGTTAGAAGTAGGCCAGGCTCAGAGATACCTGGCACCGTCTCTTTTATTTGCATAGATGGTGTAGCCTATCATAAATGGGCCTCTTCCTTGGCTTAAGGTTTGCCGCAGGACTGAAGCGAGAGGTCGCAATTTAAAATAAGTCGACCGCTTGAATTTATTCACTCGTTAAGGTTTTGTGTGTGCTTAAGGCTTGGGTCTTTTATTGAATATATATGTATATGTTATACACACGCGATAGGGAGTGCATTTCACAGAACCTTGTCCACGGACCGTTGTGAAATATACATTACACCGGCTATAGGTTGCCTTCTCGGATTAGCCTGCCGAACGATTTACAGCGTAGATTCCTAGCTTAGGTTTTACACATCACATAACACTAATAAAAGTAATGATGGGAGTTTTGCATACAATAGTTTAGGGACTAGTGGAAGGTAGGATTAGGTATAAATTCGTACGTGGTAATAGGGACTTAGGAAACAAGGTTTATTCATACAATAACATTTATTTGTAGGATTAATTTGATTATTATGAGTAGAGAAATTAATGGTTGGTCTTAAATGAGGAGAAATGTAGAGTTTGTGTAGTTGAATGTGGCATTCAGGTATGGTAATATAATTTTATATTTTATTTGGTTAGGGAAACAGTTTGGTTTCGGAGAAAGAAGCAAAACTGTTATAGGGACCAGTGACAGGCAGAGCAGATCGCTGATGATTGTAGTTACGGGCGAAATAATACCCTTATAACTACTAGCTATTTCGTACATAACTATTTGTGGAATACACATTCGATTACAATAAATTCTATATTTCAAATGCCTACGATATAAAGGCAAATATATAGAGAAATAGGCGTTATATACCATAAATTGCCTGTATTATTAAGTTTATAACACAGCAATATTAAAATAAAGAGGTTTGTCTGAGTTTGTTTCGGTATTTCTTCTTATTCAAACCGTCAGGTACGAAATACTGGTAGATTCGCTCGTAGAGTCTTAAACTCATGAGGTAACTAGGCAGGTAAATAAGGTAGGATCATTCATACTCCATCCTAAGCAAGAAAGTAGCTTTGTGTGAGTAAAAGATTACCACACAACCCGTCGCTAAGACTTTGTTCAAAATATGAATACATAGGTTGAATATTAGTATGTTTAAGGTGTCAAAATAATCAAGATAATAGAAAATCTAAGAGCTACGATCTTGCTTATCCGAATGATTAATAGGAGGTTGGTGTAAATTAACAAAAACATATATAATATTTATAGTAATTGATTTGACAGGTACATTATTTTGAATTAGGATGCAGTAGGTGAACGAAGGAGTAGGGAGATCGATAGAGAGGAGTCAAGGTCCAATTTGCTACACATAAAAGAATTTGGGTTGTGCGGAATAACGTAGTAGTAGATGATCACATGGCCAATACAAATTTATTATTATAAATATTATTATTATTTATTATTAAAAGGTAGTAATTTAAAAAAGGGGGGGAAGTTACATTTTGGTGACGTGACGCAAGGATCTTCATATATTTATAATAAATAAAACTGTTTATTTACATTTTGGGTAGGTCGGTTTCGGGATATTTTAGTAGCCTATTTTAGGCTACATTTTGCTGGCGTGGAATGGAAATGTGTGCATATTAGGGCTTTGACTCTTCCTTCTAGTAAGTTTAATGCAACAAGTAGTATAATTTATTGTTATCACTTCAAAATTACATTGAATAGGTAGTACAATTAGTAAATATGTGAGGGTTGTCTAGAGTTGTGCGCGTTCATGGGTTGCGATGATCGCTTGATATCGAACGGACCGTGCGCTCGTTTGCCATCGACGTAGCGTTCAGCAAATTCTCGTTGTTCTGTCGTAGGTATGTTTTATCTGCACCTGAAGTAAAATATAAAAAAAAAGTGTTTGAAGTTCATGACGTCATTTTCATATTTGTACGAAGGTTTTAGAGTCTAAAACTATAGGGGGCGTGAGGGCGTAAATTGTGTTTAGTATGTATGTATGTATGTGTAAGGTAGTTAAACAATGTGAAAATAAAGTTCGCAAAAGAAACAAATTTTAATTTTCTCATGTAACATTTTAGAGTCAGCAACGCACATGTGTTACCCTAGTATCAGTGGGGGCGTAGTCACGTTTCACGCCGAACGCGTGTAAATATTGGTGTTGTTTTTGTGGACACTGGATAACAGTTGATAAGGGATCGTGCATTGAGAACAAAAAAAATTGGGTCACTGGTACACGCAGGTAGTCTCTGAGTTAAGACAAAAGAAAAAAAAAAGTTGTCTTTGCCGTCGACTTTCGTCTGTTTACTTTTATAACTTACGAGTATGTAGAAATTTGCAAGCAGGAATTATAACGACATTAATAAGTCTTGAAGTAAATAATGTGAAATCGTTAGAAATATTCTAGAATTAAAAATATAATAATAGGGGCTAATATTTTAGTAACAAACTGGAGCGATCCTAGCGCGCCTACCGGCTGTGGATCGAACAACTGAGTGCAAAAGTAGTATTGATAGATTTCGGGCTTGGTGGTTCTTGGACGCATGCTAGATGTCGCAAGTGATCCTCATATGACATAAATGTAAAAGTTATCAAGGGTTTCAATTCAAAAAGATAAATAAATACATATAATTATATAGAATATTTATCATATAGGTTTTTTCTTTGGTTTTATTTCAATAGTAGATAATAATATCTAAGCTTAAAACATTTAAGTAATAAGATATGGTAATTACCTTTATAACAGAAGAATTCACACATTCATGTACCTACAGCATGCCGGAATGAATATTAGAAATCCATTATCTCGCTTGCTTTGAATAACCTAGGGTATTATTATCATCATCATCATCATAGGTTTTCTGTAATTATAGCAAAAATAAATATGAAACAGACATACAAAAAAAAAACATGTATAGAAGATTGGTTATTTTGAAGTTCTTGAGAATACTAGCAAGGGATACAATTGAGCTAAACTACAAAAAGATCATGAATAAATATAAATATAAAAGGAACTTACTTGCGTGATTGTGTTTGGACGCTTTCTCAAGTGCCTTATAGTTGTCCATTGTGAAGTAAAGTTTTTTTCGTGCATTCCATGTAGTGTTTGGTTCATTTGTGCTGAGAACTTTCTATTACTAAAGTTTAAGATCATTTTTGTCTCATGGACTGAGGAATTCACTTATACGTAACACTTACACTCAATTCAGGCAAATTTATTGAAATTGAATGTTGTAAATGGACATTTTTATACTGAAAATAAATTAAAAGGCATTTTATGTACATTTTAAATGTTGTTGCATTGTTTGGCATTCATTAAGGGAAAAGGGTTTAAATTTAATAATTATTATAAACAACTAAATAATTTGTAGAATCATCGGTGATAGTATGCATTGTTGCATTGATTACATATCTGGAATTTTGGCTACCTGTAACAATCTAGTGAACAAGCGGATGAGGAATTGATGTGTGCTTGAGTGTGTGACATATCTACTCAGAGATGATGAAAATTAGGTGAAGTTAGAAAAGAGTGTGCAGATTTGGAGGAACTTTTTGTGAAAATGGGTTGTTGCAAATAGACAAATGTTGGATAGTAATCAACCTGGATTTGTTGGTATTTGGGGGAATCGAAATAACATATTAGTAAGTAAAAAAAAAATTATCCGTAGGTTCAAATCGTATTACGATTAGCTCATTTCATGAGATTTTTTACTAGCTACACACTATACATACGCTGAGATTAAATTGGTATACACACCACATTTTGGAGAAGGATATTTGATATCGAATTATTTCAAAAATGAGTAGTCATTGTACATTCAGTTTTTGAAAAAGGTGATAACGTATCGAAACTTGATTCGAATTTTAATTAATGAGAAATGAACATCTCAATACTTATATAAAGGTTTTTTCTGGTTTGCGTGGAGAGTCTTTGTGGAATCACTCATTTCCGAACAATGTGGATAGAATTGGAGGATGCCCAGCCAGATCCAAAGATTCAGTTTGATGCTGCAAATTCGGGGCGTTAGGTCCTATTAGTCTCACAAACTAGTATTTCGTGCAAATGGAAAAGATTTGGGGAAAGGATTTTCATGTATCATTATTGAAGTTCAAAGAACTAAGTTTTATACCGAGTCATTAACAATCAATGAGTATTGGTTAAACACACCTCACACAAACACACCTTTAAGATGGGGGGTTGCTACGCTAACAAATCTAGGAAATATTTTCTTTATAAATAGTAGTTCGAGGACTATCCGTGAATTACATGTAATTACACGTCTATTCCTCGAGGGGGCGATTATGTAACTCGAACTATGACTAAGTAGATCTCGTTTATCTATAGTCTTAATGAATGCTAAATGAGGTAATAATTCAATACAACAGGGATTAAAATATAATAAAACATAGTTACACCAACGTTTACGCATAGCAAAAAAACTTAATATTTATCGATTTTAACTATCGACGCATTCTAGAGAATAATATTTCACACATGTCTTGAGTGGTTAAAATTTATTACAATGCAAACTTGGTTTGTTACTGTAATCGTGGAAAGCAAAGATATTTTATTCAAAACTGAATCTTATTACAAAGTAGTAACGGGCTTTTCTACATTCACATATTGTTCTAACATACGCATTCTTAATGGGAGAGCTATAGTAGATGACTGTATTAGTTTCGAGTACCGAGGTAATAAATTAATGGCGCCAATTTACCTTTACAGTTGAATCTGAGGAGATCAAATAATAATGTAAGCCAATTTCAACACTATCCTTATGGGAATATGGAAATGGCCGAATAGGTTCGCTTGGACTAAGACGGCAAAAACGGCTGGACGAAAAAACCTCAAGTGGTCATTCGTAGGGATTGTAGGTAAAGCGTGAGATTGTTTTTGTACAAATTTAACTATGGTTTTGTATTGGGTCGTATTTAATAAAGGGAATAGAGTTTAAAATAGACGTGATTATATTTAATTGGTAATTTGTCAACTAGTTTCAGACGCCGATTGTGCGGGGGTTGGGGGGAGTGTTTTCAGAGCTGATGTTTAGACGGAGTAGCGTGGGGCTGGACATTCAAATCTTGGAACTTGAGGGTATCGGTCGGGGATCTCTGTCGAAGGAAATAGGTCTCAATCTAGGATACCTAAGTTGTGTCTGGGCATGGATTGTGCTAGTATTTGATTGCGCTGGTTTAGTCTTTGATCAGACACAACATATGGTAATTTAAAGGGAGATTTCAATTCGTAAATATTTATTGTACTTACATACTTAATTTGGTGGTTTAATCTCAATTAAATAGTGTAAATTTTAAAGTTTATTGTGAAGTTGATTATTAGTGAATCTCTTGCTGTTAATACTTTGTGTTCAAATAACAGTGCTTAATAATGATTATTTTTGACTAGAGTTAATTGGTTTAAAGTATAATAGTTTGATGGAGTTTGCTTTAATTTAAATTAGTGTTTTAATGGGGTTAGGAGAATCTTGACTGATACTTTCAAGCCATTCGTTTTTAGCTATATTTTGGATTGACATTGAAGCTGGATCGAGCCTAAATTCATAACGTAGACATTCATAGATACTTTATTGTGAAGGCGAGAAGGTTCAATATTGTGTGATTGTTTTACATAGTACTGAACAATTTTGATCCTTATTAGATTTTGAGGTTATTTTGGAAAGTTTTATTAATATTTCGAACCAGATCAATGCCTTGATTGGATGTCAATCTAACATTGTACACGCTCCCTAACGGTGCCAACAGCGTATACAATGGGATCCTGTTAGAAGTAGGCCAGGCTCAGAGATACCTGGCACCGTCTCTTTTATTTGCATAGATGGTGTAGCCTATCATAAATGGGCCTCTTCCTTGGCTTAAGGTTTGCCGCAGGACTGAAGCGAGAGGTCGCAATTTAAAATAAGTCGACCGCTTGAATTTATTCACTCGTTAAGGTTTTGTGTGTGCTTAAGGCTTGGGTCTTTTATTGAATATATATGTATATGTTATACACACGCGATAGGGAGTGCATTTCACAGAACCTTGTCCACGGACCGTTGTGAAATATACATTACACCGGCTATAGGTTGCCTTCTCGGATTAGCCTGCCGAACGATTTACAGCGTAGATTCCTAGCTTAGGTTTTACACATCACATAACACTAATAAAAGTAATGATGGGAGTTTTGCATACAATAGTTTAGGGACTAGTGGAAGGTAGGATTAGGTATAAATTCGTACGTGGTAATAGGGACTTAGGAAACAAGGTTTATTCATACAATAACATTTATTTGTAGGATTAATTTGATTATTATGAGTAGAGAAATTAATGGTTGGTCTTAAATGAGGAGAAATGTAGAGTTTGTGTAGTTGAATGTGGCATTCAGGTATGGTAATATAATTTTATATTTTATTTGGTTAGGGAAACAGTTTGGTTTCGGAGAAAGAAGCAAAACTGTTATAGGGACCAGTGACAGGCAGAGCAGATCGCTGATGATTGTAGTTACGGGCGAAATAATACCCTTATAACTACTAGCTATTTCGTACATAACTATTTGTGGAATACACATTCGATTACAATAAATTCTATATTTCAAATGCCTACGATATAAAGGCAAATATATAGAGAAATAGGCGTTATATACCATAAATTGCCTGTATTATTAAGTTTATAACACAGCAATATTAAAATAAAGAGGTTTGTCTGAGTTTGTTTCGGTATTTCTTCTTATTCAAACCGTCAGGTACGAAATACTGGTAGATTCGCTCGTAGAGTCTTAAACTCATGAGGTAACTAGGCAGGTAAATAAGGTAGGATCATTCATACTCCATCCTAAGCAAGAAAGTAGCTTTGTGTGAGTAAAAGATTACCACACAACCCGTCGCTAAGACTTTGTTCAAAATATGAATACATAGGTTGAATATTGTAACGATTCAACCTCTTAAATGGCTTGCTTTTTATGTTTTCCTATTCTGAACTTAAATTAACCCCTAGCTGAAAGCTGAAGCTCCTGAGAAGCTTCTAGTCGTCTGAAAATGGAATCCTACCTGAAGGAAAAGCTATTGAATAAAATTAAACAGATAGTAAGCGAGAAAATAAATCATTTATTTACCATAGAAATATCAAATTAATTTTGTTTGTTTTGAAGTTAAAGAACCTTTGATTAATTAATCCAGTAAGATCAAGACTCGATTGTACTAGATATCCACTTTGATCCTATAAATACTAACTCGTACCAAAGCGAATAGAAAAACCGAGTTAGTTCCGGCCGATCCTACTAGAAAGGTTGGGTTTTATTCTAGTCTAGGTAAATCTATCCTACAGCTACAGAATCTCTCGTTATTTATGTTAAAGTAATCGAGCTTGAGTACTTTAACAGACCAAATCATCTCCTAGGATATTGCCGGACGGAAAGAGATTCGGTCAAATAAAAAACCGTCCGACTCCAGGCCTACAATGCCGTAATCTAACCTAGAATTTATTATCTCTGGAACCTAACCTCGAAGACCTATTTAGACCTAAGCTATACGTGATTCGCGCTGGTGAAGTGGCTTGGCGTGTGATTTCGTCTAGTGATGAGGCCCCGCGTTGTGTGAGTAGAACCAGGCCCTTTTCGAGAAGTATGAAGTTTGTATTTCTATAAAGGGAAACAGTTACACGTTAATTGAAGTTGTACATTAACCCCATTTTAGTAGAACCTATAACTTAAGTAAGACAATTATACCAGGTTCCTTAGAATTAATTTACAATTCTGTAGTTTCATTAAGTGATGCACAATTATGGAGGCTAAAGTGGGCATAAATTCCTTATTAAGTTGTGGGAAGTGATAAATTAAGCTATGTGGTAGGTGACGCCCTTTAAACAGACTCGCAATACAATAGTGGTCAACTTGTGTTGGCCATGATGGGATCTCTATTGATGATGATGCGATGATATAATAATGAAAATAATCATGAAGAAGTCAAGATATTGATGATGATGCGATGATATAATAACGAAAACAATCGTAAGTCAAGATATTGATGATGATGCGATGATATAATAATGAAAATAATCATAAGTCAAGATATTGATGATGATGCGATGATAGTCTATTGAAATAGAATATTAGTACATGTTTTACTTCCAGGTACATGGATGACGCAATGTCTAGTATAATATCGATTCTCCCTAACGATGAATCTTAGAGTTGTTAGCGAACTGTAGCGCTCGCCTCTCGCTCGCTCGCGGCTGCTCGTACTCACTAGTAATCCCACCTCATCTGTTGATTCCGCCTACCCTATCGTTATTTCTATCAAATCTAATACCAATTAGTACTGACTTTTCCTAAGCTATTTATAATACAATTCACCCCCAAAATATCTCAATGGATGTAACACAATGTCTTAGCAACCAATCTCACCCAATCAACTCAAAGGCACTTTATAGTCGGAACAATGTTAAATATACGACAATGCACAGTTGAACTGACGAATGATAATTAATTACCAACCCACTGCGATACTTTTGTTGAGATCCCGATAATAACGACCCCACCTAACAAGATACCTACTTAATTATTGCCGTTACTAAAGCGAAAGTGTTGGATTCCCTTGTAAAATCAACATAGCTAGCTTCACGGTAAGAAGCTTCGGTTAAAGCAAAACGACGGCTTGGCCAGCGAAACTCTTCAGTTTGCAAGACTGAAAGGTCTCACCAACCTTACCTTCGTTGACACATCCGTGACGGAGGCCTAAGCGCGATCATCATCTCTACTGACTAAGAAACCCCTTAACGGGCGAATTCTCGTATTGGTCAGGGTCGTCAATGTGCTCTTTGGATATGGTTGTCCACAACGCTAAGCTCTCGGCCACAGGTGTACATAACTAATTTACTACGCTAGATTCATTCATTCAAGGAATTCCACACAATATATCTATAAGTACATCTGATTACTTCATAAACCAACACAACCGTAACCCTTGTTAAGAGGGTTGTTAGAACTAAGACAGCAGCTCGACCAGTGAGGTCCCTCAATTTGCAAGATTGAAGACTCTCAGCCACTCACTCTGTCTACACATCTATGACTGGCGCTCTAGTGCGGGCACATCTCTGCTGACTAAGAAGCCCCTTTCGGGAGAATTCTCGTGTGGCCAGGGTCGTCAATGTGCCCTGTGGATATGGTTGTCTCGACACCGAGCACACAGCCACGAGTGTATATAACTACTTTATTCAGTTGCGTTAATCTAGTAAAGTAACCACCCATCAGCACCTATACTAACCACCGGATATTAATATGAACTTGTGGTAATATTTGTCGCTTATCCGCATCTTAACAATCTATCCTCATAGTGTAACGCGTACCACGGACCGAGTCAATTGCTATAGCTAGGTTGTCGTATAATAATTGATCACTTTATCTCGTGGGGGCGCACGGAACCCAATCATATCGCAGTGACAAATCAACTAGTAATATATATGTAGAACAAAACAACATTCCTGTAATATCGTCAGTTATTTAACCAATGACCTAGATCCGTTCATAACCTATACATAAACCGCTCGTACTTTATCTAGCATATTCCCCAAACTATATACAGTAGAACTAGATTTCGATACACAAATTCAAGTATGATAACGTTGAAATGGTTAGATAATAGCCCAAAAACAAATTAATAAGTTTCAGAATCATTCAATACAGTGATTATAAAGGTCACTCACCAGATTTTAATTTCTTAATAGTGGGACACGTACCCAACGCCTCTCTGGTTCCCAGGGCTCCTGCCCTTCTGATCTCCCTCGACGCTCGTAACAAGCCAGCTCCTCCGCCATAAATAAATTACAACATAATATTAGCACATATTTTAATAAAGATTTCCCTCATTTGTACCTACAACTAACCACTAGATACTGGTATACAATTAGGAATTATTTACCATTGGACCGTTCCTTGGCGAACATTCATGTACTATAAATAGTCGTGTTCACTTCACTTCATGGGAGTATACGGAATTCTAATATGATGATGTCTTAAGCGCATTTATTAGGTGATAAACCTATTAGACCGCCACATATTCAAAATACACACGTGATCATATAAGATCATATCAGTTCACGAGCAGAAAGATATTGCCTAAATATTAATCACTCAATTCAAGACAATGTGCGCACAAGATAATTACCCCCTAAGAAATTCCAGAATTCACTATGATTAGTCACACTTTAAAATAAAATATTCAATCTCACCAGACGATCGCAAAGGCATTTGCGACCTTACCAAACTCTAATTCCTCTCAGCAACAGCCGTAATGCAGCCCAGCGGTGACCAGCCTTGCTCCGCCTCGAAGTAGTACGCGCCCAGAGGTCAGCCTAGCCTGGCCGCCCTCGTATTCTGCAGCGTGATCTCGCTTCGACGTCCCATAGAAAAGTGAAACGCTCCTCGGCCCGCCGGGGTATTTATAGCCAATACTAACACGATCACGCCACTAATCCGACTCCTCATCTGAAAATATACCTTAACTAAAGGGTATAAGGCCCGTTTTCCAGGGAGCCTCCATCGCCTGTCCGCTCCGATCGATAATCACTTTTCTCGACTTCGCGGGTAGAATATCCCTGCAGCCCGCGCGCCCGTCCACGCGTTTTCTTGCTGGCCAGCGATCCATTCCTGCAATTAACCTAACTAGTCTAATTTATGAATCCATAAATCTAGATCTAGCACACATTAAATGATACACTAATCCAACAATACTGAATTAGTATGCTGAAGCATGTTTTAAACCAATTATTTTGGACGAAACGCGAGTTTTCTACGCTTTTAATTGTAGTCTTGATTTTAGCCTAGAATAGCATCTAACGCAATTTATATCTAACTTATTTACATACATAATTAACAGGATGATAACGAATGAAAGCTTCAATCCCTTCATATTTGGACCTGAAACCCACAACGCTAACATCTATCAATTTAAAAGAGTAATTCCGCCCTTAGATACTATTGAGTCTGAGAGCGAAGCTCTCGGATCGTCTCATTCTGCCCCATGATCATGCACAGCGAGAAATCTACGATATTGAGCGAAGCATTATCACAATCTAAAACATACTTAAGCAATAAACAAGGAATTGCGACCTATAAATGGTGAATTTAAAATAACTTTGAGTAGATAATTCCGTTAACCTACTGTCCTTATACCAAATTTAAATATAATATTACTCTAACTGAAGGCTAGATTTGTTAGCTGTGTCTATTTACATAACTCTCCCAATTAATTCTGACCAATAATCTATGATTATAATTTGCAAAAAATGCCAACCCCATAACTCGGGAAGTTTCAATTCGTTGATATATCGATCTCTCCAACAAGTGTATTTTAGGCGTGTGAATGTTTAACCACTACGTTTGCTTGGTGATGGACGTTGAAGAATAGCCCCTGTATCACCTTGTGCCTCCAGTCACCTTCTGGCTTCCGTCAGCACAAGTTTAGCCACATATCTCGGCTGATGATACACATACCCATCCCTACGGTACCACCTTGAGTCCACAGATGCCCCCTGGCCACCACAAACTCAAGTTTAGCCACATATCTCGGCTGGCAATACAAACCCCTATACTGCATCACCTTGCACCTCCAGTTGCCTTCTGGCTTCCGTCAGTACAAGTTAGGCCACATATCTCGGCCGATGACACAATATAATTATCTTCTAGCTTCACCTTGAGCCCACAGATGCCCCCTGGCCACCACAAACTCAAGTTAGACCACATATCTCGGTCGGCGCCGCTAGAAAACTTCCCCAGAATACTCCCATTCGCACAAAGTACTAGGTTGTGAGCCCAATAGATCCTAATGACCACGATGTTGCACTAACACCCCGAACCCTCAGATACCTTCTGGCTACCAAGGATCCAGGTTCAACCACATATCTCGGTCTATGTTATTACAATAACTCCCCATGCGAACAGCAGAACACTGAGTACAAAGATAACCACCAAGCAAACCCAGTGGAGAATGTTTCTACTTGACTAGGATATCCGACTTCAGACTGTATTCCACACTAGAGGCAAACTGTTCATAAACTACTGGGTTAATTTTGCATTAATCCCTTCAATGTCCTGACAGCACCATCACACCATTAACGATAGTGATAATACTGACAAAACATCAAACAAACTTTAATTATAATCGTCGTTCGCGATGATACTCTATCTCTATACCGAACGTGACCCAGTCGCACACAGTAACATTCATCAACCCCGTGGGGTCTCTAGGAAGTGCCTTGACATCCTATAGAGAATCCGACTACATGCGTCCAAGCCCCACCCAGCTTTACTGTAGAAATGTCGTAACTACTATAAAATACGTTTGCATTACTCAAATACAAAATGCAACACTTCACCATCGTGTAAGAATAACAGCCTTACTAAATTTAATTTCAACAAACCATGTTCATTGAACCCTTGCAAGATTGTAATCTTGACATTGCAAATTACTTAACATATAATAGGAAATTCCTGATAAATTCCCAGTAATGGAAGTTAAAATATTATTACTTAAGTTTCAGAATGAATGTTCGTTGACAAATCATCCCGAAGAATATGGTGTCGGAAGTATCCTTGCCACGAAGAGATGTGTAGGACGAAGATAAGACTAGCTTAGCCTTTCAGCTTAGCTTCTGTAGAGTATAGTGTCGCCACAGTTAGTCACACAAGGACCTTGTCATTTTATGACTTTAACCTAACCAAACTATAACTGCGGAAACACCGGTGTAAAATGGTTTGGAGAGATCAATCAGTACCAACAAACCTAGGTTGCACTGCGAACTCCGACCAGTCGGTAAAAGCCCATTGTTATCATACAATCACACTTTCAGCACTACCTCTCACGTGGACTCATACATCTCTTAACTCAACGAACACACACATATACCCTCCCAACCTAATTAATCCCCTTGCCCTAAACACGACTTAGACCAACTAAACGGAATCCGACAGTACAACCACATTAATGATATATAATGTTCTTCCCAAGTTATATGCTATGAGAATTTACATTTACTTTATAAGACGAGAAAATTATGATATGAAGAGTAGAACAAAGTGATAATATAATATTACTACTTTACTTATTTTGCAAAACAAAATTTTACTGCTTTAATTGATCCGCACAGCCCTATTCGCACACAGCCAACTAACCTGCCCTTCATATGTTTGAAGATTATAAAAGACAGTAAGTCAAACTTAATTAACCCTCCTAGAGTAACCCGTAAATATCAAAATTTTAGGCCATATCCCATTTACCATTTACCTATCAGTCATTAATTAAATAACTGCCCCCCATTCTCGCAACTTAAATAATTTTATAGTTGGATCTCAAATTTTCGTAATACTATAATTTATGTAGTAAATACCAGATAAATTGCAATACATAATTCATAAGTTTAAAATTAGTCTTACGCCAATACCATATATTGTGCAAACGTAAGATTCGCCGGTTACTAAATGAAGATTACACCCACGCCCTATTAGGACCCACATAAATTTAACGCCTGATGTCAATATTGTATTGACAAACGCATCATACATCTTAAGATATACCTGTAATAAATGGATTATTTCATGTAAATATTTAACGTTGTTTATGCACTACCTAGCGCATAACATGTGGACAAAATATATAACCATATTCCATGCTTGAGATAAATTTAAGCCGGAATAATTATAACTGCGTAAGGTCCTAACCACTAGACGATCACGGCCCCATATCCTTCCCTTTATTATGAACTCCATCTCTTCGTTCTCATAAGATACCTGTAAGTTTCAATAATTAGTATTCAATCGATGCTTGAAATTCCGCTCCCGCAACTGCAACTGCCGTCACGCTGTCATAACACCGTCGCCTTTACCCCACATCTGTATCGGAATTCAAAATATACAATCACAAGCTAATCGAATACGGTAGCCGCGACCTCTTCTTCTCCAAAGCCGACCCTGCCCTATTGAACTCCAAATTTAGCCCCAAAATTCGAAATCTGCATCCGTGCATAACTCGAAAATGATACTCGCGCCGATTTTTTCTTTCAAAAATTTTATCAGCCATCCTGGATTCCAAACTTATCTTAAATCTAGAACCTGCATTCCCGTATAACTTGAAAATGATACCCGTCAGGAATCCCTTAAAACCAAGATGAGCCGCGATCTAAAATTTCAACTTAAGTATCTAAAATTTGACACGCACGACAACAGGTTATCTGATTCCCCCTTTATACCTATGAGACGTCAATCCGCCGTATACCTACTTTCTCCGAAAGGAAGGGATGACAAGAACAAAATTAAAATTTCCCGCCAACTCAAAAAAAAGAATTATAAATTTATACCATCTAGTACTTAATTTATCAGTCATTCCTGTCCCGTTATCCTGTAACTTATTTTACGTCATCCTAAAAGGTCACGTACAAATATCTCTAGACTCCGCAATTCGTAACAACTAAATATTGGGATATAACCGCTAGTACTCTTTGGGGGAGTCCTGTCTAACAGTAGCTGTCTACCGGCTAATATGATGACGATGGTAACGATGACTCAGCGCTGCGGGTATAGATCTACTTTCGCTAGTGGTGAAAGGTGAGGTGAGGTGAGGTGCTTCCCTAGTACGCCCAGAATAACAGCCCAGCTGATAGCGAGACAATCCGGTGGTCATTGCGCCAACCTTGATATTCGCCAATGCAGATCGACTCGACTCAAATCGATTTATTGCTTACAGCCAGTATAACTTGGTCTCTAACCTCTCAATATCAATATAAGACCAGGGGTCAGTGCTAATTTTGCCACCCCCAACGCGGCGATCTCGAATCTACCTTAATAGCTACCGGTATAATCTATCGTGAACTACATCTTTGACAATTTATTGACTTAGGAATTTTTCTGACGACAAATATTACGCATTAAAAATACCTAAATTCCCATACTACAACCAACCATTTTGTTAATATTTTATAACAAGTACCTAATTTGTTGTTGAACAACCTATATAGGCGCCTTTAATTAACGTCCAACCTGATTTAAAGAAGTAAAATACAACCCATCTGAGAGCCCTCCCCTTTTTGAAAGTCGGTTAACCTTATCGACGCACGACCTCCCGTGAGCGCACACTATTGATACGCCTTACGATCTCGACTACATAATATCTTATTTACAAACTTACAAGTTGCCTATTCTATTCTAGTTTTAAGCACGGAATCAAGCATAAAGTACTAAATTTCCCCCTTTTTTTTTTTTTTTTTTTTTTAAATATCTAGTGTGAAACGAACAACGCGAAGTACTTACGGTTCCATTCGCGCGATTTGAACCAGCGGTGAGTTGATCGCGTAACTATTCTTAACACAGACTATAACTTTACTTATTCTACTTTTTATTATTTATTTTTTGATATTAATCGTCTAAGATGTTAACTAAAATTGTGGTAGTACCCTTGCAAAGCTATCATACCGAATGGATTAAAGACAACCGACTACGCTAATCCTCCCGCGATACAAACGATAATGGCCCTACAAACGATAATGTACACCCAACATAATGCGCGACTCAATTTCAATGGGATGTCTACAAATTTTGGTATGGATACAAACTCTTACTAGGATTCCTCATTTGGGTATAATGTAGTATCAGAGTATTTTATAATCACAATGCTAACCCCAATTACAAAAGGCCCCTTATAAATCGACGCGAATTCTGACATTGGTAGGACCTGTTAATCACATTTATAGTTTAATAACTTTAAGCGCAGGGAAATTAATCATTAGATTTATCAACTAGACACAACGTACTGGCAAGGTCTATCTAATAAAAGGTCCTAGTTTAATGTTAGTAGGCAAGGAAAATCCGTCTAAGTAAATATGAACTCTCTTGTCAAAAAAAATTTAACATAATTTCCAATACCTCACTTGCCTGATACACAGTTTATAAATGTAAGATGCTCTTGTAACGCGTAAATGATTTGACTCGAAACCGAATTAACCCCTTCATTCCGCCACCGTATTCCACATGACAAAACCCCATTAGAATTAAATTACCACCTCTAAGTAAGCTCAGGCTTTATATATTCACAACTCCTAATTTTTCCTAAACCGTAACAACCGTTTAAACACGCCACTTGGCCGTACATTAAAGCCTCACCACAGATCTTAACCCAAATCAGCAAATGTCAAATTCCCGCGGCCTCGCTAGACAAATTTTGTAAACAACATTCGTCGTAATTAATCAAATAATTTAATAACTAGTGTCTAGATTGCTATTATTTGAAGGAATAAATTGCTCCAGTTACGTCTGACTTGTATAGTGCAACAACGAGTGTTTTGCCTCCTATTTCAGCCTATTCCAACGTGTCATTACTCGTGTTTGAGTCAATATTGTGTATTATTAATTAAAGTTAGTTTTAAAGTGAAGTTAGTGAAACAATTAATACTGTGCTACCAGGAACTCGACTAGGGTGTGTCTAGTCAACCGACCGTAAGTAATTCCTTCTTCTAAAATCTCCCCATTTTAATCCATAAGGCCTATTTTAATCCAGCACTGAATTCAGTAAAGGTACTAAACTCTTTTAAACGGTTACGAAAGAACGGAAAGCAACCGCGATCTTACTCATGCGACAGTTAATCCATCGGCCGACTACTTATTTCTTACATGGATGAGAGAAATATCACTTGCGTTCGTCGCTAGTATCAAAATATCCCCGCCACGGGTCGGATTAATTTTCCTACGTGACCAATATCTGACCTATTTTGCGCTAGTTTTGTAACCGAACTTGGAAATATGCCCTAATACGAATATCGTTTATAAACAACCATACGTTCTGTTCAATAAACCTACGCGAGTGCCTCGATGATAATTTTATGCATCCGTAAAATTATACCGCAGACCCTTAAATAATACCTAATTACAACCTCTTACATTAACTGATAAGTAATTTTTGTCATAGGTACTTCATGGAAAAAAAATAGACGGGCCCTATGTCGTAGACAAATACACAATTTGATGAATACCTAAATCGCATAATGTTAAAACTATAAACGCCTAAATATATAAGTATCCCCAATTACCCTTAACTTGCTCCAAACATTGTAAAATTCGTTCAATTTAATAACCAAAGGTTTAAAAGGTAGTAGCCCACAATATTGTTAGTAAAGCAAAAATAAAAAAACACAAAAGATTTTTCCGTACCGGGGATCGAACCCGGACGCTCGCGATTCATAGCCCGCCGGACAAACCAATCGTCCAGTGCGCTGTTAAGATAACTTGCGAAATTAACGACCCATTTCGAAATTCACATTACCTCAACAATGACTAGAGAGGTGGAACAGTTAGTTTACATACTCCAGTATCACATACTATGGTAACCAATTAAAGTGCCATGCGATATATACGACTCCTGCCTTAAAGTACATAATAATAATAACACGTGCACAACTTGGTATTACTAATATAATTTCTCCGAATTGCCCTGTTACCATATAATGTAAACATGGCGAATATCTTTCGTAACCTGACGTGAACCGGTACATATATGGTATTTGTCTGACAAGCTCTTAATCTTTCGGTATCAGACTGGGACAACTATCCATCTTATACTTGACAAATTCTGAAACCATTGTTTAAAATACGTAAGTAATAAATTTTACTATCAACGTAACTATCAATGAATTGATCCGTACTATATTTACTTACTATACCTACCTACATTTAAATTGCATTCAACCCTATTGATAGAACCCATGACTTTAACACTACCTTATTAATAATTAAGTGCGTTGCGGTTAATCAATTTCATGTCCGACACACATTGTCTTACGATTCTAAGCCTTCTGCCCCCCCTTTCTTAGAGCTGAATCTCCCGTGAGATTCGGAAATCCCTATCAGCGAAGTCTTTCGCCTCAGAACCTGAGTATCAAAGTTATTCGCTAACTAATAATGTCGTACCGTAGATCACGCGTGCTTGGTTTTGCATATATATATGAAAACCTAACTTGACTGGAATTATAATTAATTATTTAAATTACTCTGAAACTTTACAAACCCCGCTCTATAATTATGACTCATGAAGTAACTAAACCAGACAGACGGATTTCGGAATATCCTGATTCAATGAATCCGTTTTATTTCATTCTCTTGCCAACACGGGTTATCTACTATTTTCTAATTCGAACGTTCGTAAGTACGTTAGCGTTAATTAAGCTACTGATTACAATGAAATCCGCTATAACTACAGTGTGTGATGGGTCTAAAACTTTATTTTGCTAAGTTTTGTAAGGCGCAATCTATCTATTATTTTTTTCATTACATTGTACCCACGTAAACCCGCGTGACGCTTTAAGGTACTTAACATACCTATTAGAATTGACCAATATAAAATATGTAGGCTCTAATTAGTTCTTATATTTAGCCCGCAACCTCCACACAAAGCTAATTTTGTCGCATACTATCTCTATATATTTAATTCGCCGATATCAATTCCGGCCCGTGAGAAAAACCACCTCAAAAGTTAAGCAACTATATTATTACCTAGTTATTAGAAATAATTTACACTATGCCATTATCATAAAGTTACTATCAATATTAACGCATCTAACTGGCTACATTATTTTCCGTGTCAAAATATTTTACGTGCGACGCGCTTTATTTAAGACCGACCTTAATGCATTACATAAATATTTATCCTATGATCCTAAAACTGTTCACCCATTCCACCAAATTATAAGCGAACGCGACATATAGTTAATTAATATTACTCCTTTATCATCGAATTAAACAACAATTTCCCGCCAAAAATCTTTATGATTACTGGCGCCGCGACGTCGCTAGATTCCAAAATGGCCGCCCGGACCTAAGTTCGATGTTTAAAATTGTTTTTAGTTTGCGCGCGGGCTTCAACGAGCCGAATTCTCGCATATTTAGGCCTATTATTTAATCAGTTTAAAGTGTTTACTGTGGTTTAGTGTGTATTCAAACATAAATCAATGTAGTGATAATTGAACTGGTGCACATTATAAAGTGAATGTGATAGAGTGGCCGCGTATTTATGTGGAAATGTGCGAGTCCTACCATGCCAGGAATATACCTCTGTGGAGTTAGCCAGGTATTTAGGTGCCCTTTACTTGTTGCTTATCTTCAAACCTGTCACTATTTTAACCCTGCCAAAGTGGTTTTATGTACCTACGTAATTAAAAATTGAAATCTCACGCGTACATACAACCGGTTCACTGACTCACGATGACAACCATTTAAATACCTACACACAGCTTACCTTTTGACCTTAATGACCTAACAACAAAGTCCATTATAGTGTACCTTTGATCTTAGGTATTTGAATTTCTAGCCGGAACTAATCCGATTCGAATGCGCATTTTCTTGTAACAGATAACCGCTCCAGTTTCCTATCATTTTAACTGGTTAATGAATATAACTCGCGCGAATTACCTACTAATCTATTCTTACAATTACTTTCTTTACAAAGACGATTACATAGAAAATATCCGCAAGGTTATAGGTACTTAAGATTTCGGACAATACTTAGTAGCGATCGATTTAACGTAAACGCCGAGAATTGGATTCAATTTGACTAGGTCAACTAGCTAGGTATAACGCGTACCTACTTTTCTCCCCTAGCTTACGAAAGTTACCTATAACTCTAACCCCTATTATGTGATGAGTTCTTAAGTAAGTTCCTAAGTCCTTGGTACTATAATCATCCACCGGTACTTTCCTAACCACTATTTAACGAATAATTGCCCAACCGCGGGACAGATGTCAATGACCTCAACACTATTCTTGCGAACTCAAATGCAACAATTGAATATGAAGGATGAATAATCGTAGCTAAATACATAAGATGCTAATTTAACAAAATACTATCTTGAGGTTATCTAGATCCGTTTTATTTTATTTTTATTTTATTTTGGAATAAAAGCATTATACCTAAACTTTATTATAACTACTACCGCAACCGCCTGATGTATATGGAACCTACTTAATTGTGCTATGGCATTGGCAGGTTGTAAGGCCATTCCGCATAACATTCCTGCCCCCTTTTTATACAAATTTTGCGTAGGCGCTACTTTTACACTACCGCCCGATGAAAAGAGTATTTACTATTACGCTTCCACTTAATTCTTAAATTAGACCCTCCTCTATTGCAATGGTAGATCGTAAGTCCCTCCCACAAAACATTGCTGCCCCCCTAATTTACAAATATCGCATAGGCACTACTTTTAGACGACTGTCCGATGAAAAGAGTGTTTAGGTACTGTTACGTTTATACTTAATTCTTAAATAAGACTCACTTTCCGACTTCCGTTCGGCCTAAAATTTCGCACATATGTATAAATCGCATGACAAATTAAAGTTATGATGACAAGGAACTAATCTGATGCTGGGGTTGGAAGATGGGCCTAGGAACTTCGTGATACAATGACACAAACCCATCGAGTTTGGGCTCGTTAGAATCGTCTCAATGAGCAGTTGGTAAACATATGTAGAAAAGTACAGTCGGGAATAAAAATGTGTACCCCCAAATGAATTTCTGTCAAAATAATATTAGCCCTTCGTCTACAACAAAATTATTTCTATGCATATTTTTCATAGTTTAGTGTGATATAACTTATTGATTAGTAATTCACCTACGTACCGCGCGTGAAAATCCCTTTGAAATTAAATAAAAGAAAGAAAGTCCTGAAAATAATACACAACACAATTCACGTACGTATCGCGCGTGAAAATCTCTTTGAAATAAAATAAAAGAAAGAAAGTCCTGAAAATAATACACAACACAACATTAAAAAATACAAACTCCATCTCTCTATCTACTCCACGGCAACAAAATGTGGGTTATTTGTATAACCCACACACAGAAAAATCTGTAAACAAATTTAATTAGCCCTTTCACCAAGCGAATCACGTAATAAAAAAATATTTTTCCTTTTATTATAATTTTTTTTTTTATATATTTTTTTTTTTTAAAACGAAAATACTCTATTCTGTAGTAACCCGGGATACTAAAAAGTGAATTTAAAACCCTATTTTCATCCTGGGCACGGCCTCACCAAAATGTAACGATTCAACCTCTTAAATGGCTTGCTTTTTATGTTTTCCTATTCTGAACTTAAATTAACCCCTAGCTGAAAGCTGAAGCTCCTGAGAAGCTTCTAGTCGTCTGAAAATGGAATCCTACCTGAAGGAAAAGCTATTGAATAAAATTAAACAGATAGTAAGCGAGAAAATAAATCATTTATTTACCATAGAAATATCAAATTAATTTTGTTTGTTTTGAAGTTAAAGAACCTTTGATTAATTAATCCAGTAAGATCAAGACTCGATTGTACTAGATATCCACTTTGATCCTATAAATACTAACTCGTACCAAAGCGAATAGAAAAACCGAGTTAGTTCCGGCCGATCCTACTAGAAAGGTTGGGTTTTATTCTAGTCTAGGTAAATCTATCCTACAGCTACAGAATCTCTCGTTATTTATGTTAAAGTAATCGAGCTTGAGTACTTTAACAGACCAAATCATCTCCTAGGATATTGCCGGACGGAAAGAGATTCGGTCAAATAAAAAACCGTCCGACTCCAGGCCTACAATGCCGTAATCTAACCTAGAATTTATTATCTCTGGAACCTAACCTCGAAGACCTATTTAGACCTAAGCTATACGTGATTCGCGCTGGTGAAGTGGCTTGGCGTGTGATTTCGTCTAGTGATGAGGCCCCGCGTTGTGTGAGTAGAACCAGGCCCTTTTCGAGAAGTATGAAGTTTGTATTTCTATAAAGGGAAACAGTTACACGTTAATTGAAGTTGTACATTAACCCCATTTTAGTAGAACCTATAACTTAAGTAAGACAATTATACCAGGTTCCTTAGAATTAATTTACAATTCTGTAGTTTCATTAAGTGATGCACAATTATGGAGGCTAAAGTGGGCATAAATTCCTTATTAAGTTGTGGGAAGTGATAAATTAAGCTATGTGGTAGGTGACGCCCTTTAAACAGACTCGCAATACAATAGTGGTCAACTTGTGTTGGCCATGATGGGATCTCTATTGATGATGATGCGATGATATAATAATGAAAATAATCATGAAGAAGTCAAGATATTGATGATGATGCGATGATATAATAACGAAAACAATCGTAAGTCAAGATATTGATGATGATGCGATGATATAATAATGAAAATAATCATAAGTCAAGATATTGATGATGATGCGATGATAGTCTATTGAAATAGAATATTAGTACATGTTTTACTTCCAGGTACATGGATGACGCAATGTCTAGTATAATATCGATTCTCCCTAACGATGAATCTTAGAGTTGTTAGCGAACTGTAGCGCTCGCCTCTCGCTCGCTCGCGGCTGCTCGTACTCACTAGTAATCCCACCTCATCTGTTGATTCCGCCTACCCTATCGTTATTTCTATCAAATCTAATACCAATTAGTACTGACTTTTCCTAAGCTATTTATAATACAATTCACCCCCAAAATATCTCAATGGATGTAACACAATGTCTTAGCAACCAATCTCACCCAATCAACTCAAAGGCACTTTATAGTCGGAACAATGTTAAATATACGACAATGCACAGTTGAACTGACGAATGATAATTAATTACCAACCCACTGCGATACTTTTGTTGAGATCCCGATAATAACGACCCCACCTAACAAGATACCTACTTAATTATTGCCGTTACTAAAGCGAAAGTGTTGGATTCCCTTGTAAAATCAACATAGCTAGCTTCACGGTAAGAAGCTTCGGTTAAAGCAAAACGACGGCTTGGCCAGCGAAACTCTTCAGTTTGCAAGACTGAAAGGTCTCACCAACCTTACCTTCGTTGACACATCCGTGACGGAGGCCTAAGCGCGATCATCATCTCTACTGACTAAGAAACCCCTTAACGGGCGAATTCTCGTATTGGTCAGGGTCGTCAATGTGCTCTTTGGATATGGTTGTCCACAACGCTAAGCTCTCGGCCACAGGTGTACATAACTAATTTACTACGCTAGATTCATTCATTCAAGGAATTCCACACAATATATCTATAAGTACATCTGATTACTTCATAAACCAACACAACCGTAACCCTTGTTAAGAGGGTTGTTAGAACTAAGACAGCAGCTCGACCAGTGAGGTCCCTCAATTTGCAAGATTGAAGACTCTCAGCCACTCACTCTGTCTACACATCTATGACTGGCGCTCTAGTGCGGGCACATCTCTGCTGACTAAGAAGCCCCTTTCGGGAGAATTCTCGTGTGGCCAGGGTCGTCAATGTGCCCTGTGGATATGGTTGTCTCGACACCGAGCACACAGCCACGAGTGTATATAACTACTTTATTCAGTTGCGTTAATCTAGTAAAGTAACCACCCATCAGCACCTATACTAACCACCGGATATTAATATGAACTTGTGGTAATATTTGTCGCTTATCCGCATCTTAACAATCTATCCTCATAGTGTAACGCGTACCACGGACCGAGTCAATTGCTATAGCTAGGTTGTCGTATAATAATTGATCACTTTATCTCGTGGGGGCGCACGGAACCCAATCATATCGCAGTGACAAATCAACTAGTAATATATATGTAGAACAAAACAACATTCCTGTAATATCGTCAGTTATTTAACCAATGACCTAGATCCGTTCATAACCTATACATAAACCGCTCGTACTTTATCTAGCATATTCCCCAAACTATATACAGTAGAACTAGATTTCGATACACAAATTCAAGTATGATAACGTTGAAATGGTTAGATAATAGCCCAAAAACAAATTAATAAGTTTCAGAATCATTCAATACAGTGATTATAAAGGTCACTCACCAGATTTTAATTTCTTAATAGTGGGACACGTACCCAACGCCTCTCTGGTTCCCAGGGCTCCTGCCCTTCTGATCTCCCTCGACGCTCGTAACAAGCCAGCTCCTCCGCCATAAATAAATTACAACATAATATTAGCACATATTTTAATAAAGATTTCCCTCATTTGTACCTACAACTAACCACTAGATACTGGTATACAATTAGGAATTATTTACCATTGGACCGTTCCTTGGCGAACATTCATGTACTATAAATAGTCGTGTTCACTTCACTTCATGGGAGTATACGGAATTCTAATATGATGATGTCTTAAGCGCATTTATTAGGTGATAAACCTATTAGACCGCCACATATTCAAAATACACACGTGATCATATAAGATCATATCAGTTCACGAGCAGAAAGATATTGCCTAAATATTAATCACTCAATTCAAGACAATGTGCGCACAAGATAATTACCCCCTAAGAAATTCCAGAATTCACTATGATTAGTCACACTTTAAAATAAAATATTCAATCTCACCAGACGATCGCAAAGGCATTTGCGACCTTACCAAACTCTAATTCCTCTCAGCAACAGCCGTAATGCAGCCCAGCGGTGACCAGCCTTGCTCCGCCTCGAAGTAGTACGCGCCCAGAGGTCAGCCTAGCCTGGCCGCCCTCGTATTCTGCAGCGTGATCTCGCTTCGACGTCCCATAGAAAAGTGAAACGCTCCTCGGCCCGCCGGGGTATTTATAGCCAATACTAACACGATCACGCCACTAATCCGACTCCTCATCTGAAAATATACCTTAACTAAAGGGTATAAGGCCCGTTTTCCAGGGAGCCTCCATCGCCTGTCCGCTCCGATCGATAATCACTTTTCTCGACTTCGCGGGTAGAATATCCCTGCAGCCCGCGCGCCCGTCCACGCGTTTTCTTGCTGGCCAGCGATCCATTCCTGCAATTAACCTAACTAGTCTAATTTATGAATCCATAAATCTAGATCTAGCACACATTAAATGATACACTAATCCAACAATACTGAATTAGTATGCTGAAGCATGTTTTAAACCAATTATTTTGGACGAAACGCGAGTTTTCTACGCTTTTAATTGTAGTCTTGATTTTAGCCTAGAATAGCATCTAACGCAATTTATATCTAACTTATTTACATACATAATTAACAGGATGATAACGAATGAAAGCTTCAATCCCTTCATATTTGGACCTGAAACCCACAACGCTAACATCTATCAATTTAAAAGAGTAATTCCGCCCTTAGATACTATTGAGTCTGAGAGCGAAGCTCTCGGATCGTCTCAATATTAGTATGTTTAAGGTGTCAAAATAATCAAGATAATAGAAAATCTAAGAGCTACGATCTTGCTTATCCGAATGATTAATAGGAGGTTGGTGTAAATTAACAAAAACATATATAATATTTATAGTAATTGATTTGACAGGTACATTATTTTGAATTAGGATGCAGTAGGTGAACGAAGGAGTAGGGAGATAGATAGAGAGGAGTCAAGGTCCAATTTGCTACACATAAAAGAATTTGGGTTGTGCGGAATAACGTAGTAGTAGATGATCACATGGCCAATACAAATATTATTATTATTATTTATTATTAATAGGAAAATTAAGGGGGGGAAGTTACAGTAGGTACTATGATAACGATACAAAATTGGCGATATCACAATTTTTACATAATTATAGAGACACAAAGTGCTGTGTAGTGTGTAGTTGTACATGCGGGCAACGCGGTTAAGGCTATGTTGGTTACTATGATGAATATTACCTTAGAAAAATGTTGTAGGTCGAAGATCGTTTATTGTATTTATTTATTTATCATATGGCGGTTACACACTGGTAGGAACATATATGTATTTGTATCGATGTCGCTGATAGAGTTCCAGTGTGCGCTGCGAGGTTCAGAAGGAACAGTGCAGCTGCCGAGTTTGTTGTTCTTTTAGCACCACCTGGAAGGTCACGTGTAGGGCTTCTAGGGTTATTCCTACGGACGTAGAACAACAACGACTGCATCGTTTATTTTAAAAGTATACAATGATGCAGTCGTAGTGGGTTGCTAGGAAGAGATGACAACTCGACTCAACAAGGCTGGAGTAACTGACTGATTGCGAGTTGCGAGTGACTTTGACTATGGTATCCCGACGTGCCCTATTACGAGTATATCCAGAGGCACGGATAACGGTGTAAGATACCGGACAGAAGCAGAAGTGGCAGAAGTTCTTACGATTAACAAAATCAAAAACACGTTGAAATACAATAGGGAACATTACGCAAAGCTCTGCGTAGGGGGCGACACTAACACAAACCGTAAACAAACCGCTATGACATACAATGTCATATTTATTAACCTAACAAACAATAACAAATAATTGATGAAAACGCGTTAAACTACAATAGTTTTATTATCATTCGTTTGTAAAATACCTGTACTGTGATATTAAAATGGCATCCTATAGCCATTTAAAGGTGGATGAGGGCTTTTTTTGCTTTACGACGTATTGCCGCTTCCCATAGTTTTCATATCATCGTTTCCTTCGGAAATGAATGATGCCCTTCATTCTTGCATCCAATTACGCAGCACTGATGCATTTTATTTATTGAAATATTCTCTTCCCTATTTGATCCAGAGCTTTGAAGGACTTGTCAAAGTTGTCAAAAAAACTGTTTACTAATTGTGATAGTGCTGCACTCTGGCGGCAGAACATTGCAGTAATGTTCCCTATTGGAATGCGTAATGTATTCACTGATTGACGCCTTGGGGCCCGATTCGAGAATAAAACTGTGATATCCCCGGCATGTCAATAGGGATATCCCACTGATATATCTGTAATGATTTTGAAAGACTTTTTCTTTTCATGAAAGGAAAATGTCCACTTCCGTCAAATCTCGTGGACCAGAGCTATGAAAGTGTAGTGTAGGTGCGCACCTATTTGATGTTAACTTTTCAGGTACTGGTACTTAGTGCTCTGTCAGCTGTCAGGCTTTTACTCTGAATACAACTATCATGAATTATCATGAGTGGAGCTATTTTTCTTATATCGCTCTACATCTCATTGGCTTACGAGGATTGGATTCATTTTGGCTGGAGTAAAGCGAAACTATCATCATCATATTGATTGATTGATTGATCTTTATTTTGCCTTATTAAACAATAAATACCATGCAAAAATTGTATACATCAAAACACACACACATAGAACAAAAAACAAGAAAAATAATATATAAATATAGAGTCACATAACAACCATACCATAATAAAATATCTTTGGTCAACTTAGCAATTATTTACAAATAACATAAAACCATAGTGTGTAGGTATGTTAGACACGTTACATTTTAAAATTATAAAAACAACATCAACAAAACAGACATGTCAGGTAGCAAATTAACATAAATAAAAAAACAATTGATAATATTCAGTCCAATAATTTAGCAATAAATTCTTTGAGGCTGTAAAATGGTCTCTGACCTAAGTATGTCTTGAGTTGGTTTGAGAAAACGCTCAATCTGTCCGACTGTTTTATGTGGTTTGGAAGATGATTGTATATCTGAACAGCTACATAATTAATACTTTTTTTGTATTGCATGAAGTTAAACTTAGGTAGTGCCAAATCAGAATTTCTTCTTAACGCGTATCTTTGTGTTTGGTGAACTGTCGTGTAAGAACTTTTGTCTTTGTAGACATAAATGGATATTTGATAAATATACAATGCAATAACCGTATTGATACAATGCTTCGTGAAAAGTGGTATATGTGTAACGGGGAAACATCTCTCTATAAATCGAAGACACTTTTTTTGTATAAGAAGAATTTTATTGACATTAGTACTGTTGCCCCATACTTCTATGCCATACCTGATGAGACTTTCTACATAGGAAAAATAAATGATTTTAAGTGTATTGGCATCTGTTATTTTTGCCATCAATTTTATCGAGTAACAAGCTTTTGCGAGTTTTTTTGAAATATAGTCAATATGATTGTGCCATCTAAGATATGGATCCAGCTCAATACCAAGGAAACGTATGGAGTCCGTTTTGCTTATCGGTAGTTCCAGTATACAGTCATCGGAATTAACAGCACGCCTATACGTCATGTAGAAGCTCTTTCATAGTTCAATCTTAAACCATTTGCATCAAACCAGTTACATATACTGTTCCAACCATCTTTTGTGACATTGTTCAGTACATCGTAAGTTTCACCTTTAAATATAATGCTGGTATCATCGGCATATAGGTATGGAGTTCCGGAGGAGATATTGTCTGGTAAATCATTGATAAATATGATAAATAGCAGTGGTCCGAGAGCAGATCCCTGCGGAACTCCACATCTGATATTATTTACATCGGAATTTACAGAGTCTTCGTTTCCAGCATCATCTGTGTGCCTAAGCTCAACATATTGCTGACGGTTGCATACATATGAGGATAATAAGGAATGTACAGAGCCGCGTATTCCGTAATATTCTAATTTATGTAATAATATTTTGTGGTCTACACAATCGAAAGCCTTACTGAGGTCACAGAATATACCAGCACACTTCATACCATCATTAAGATTATTCATTATTTCAGTGACCAGCCCTGTTACCGCCAACACTATATTCCTATTTTTACGAAACCCATATTGATTTATTGACAGGTAGTTAAGATATTTTTCTATTCTTATAGCAAGACATTTTTCAAAGACTTTGGCTATGACAGACAATAGGGAAATATGCCTATAATTACCGACATCCATAACACTTCCCTTTTTGTGAATAGGGATTACTTTTGCGTGCTTAAGTACGCTAGGGAAGACCCCGGCGTTAATGTGTTCATTAAATATATGTGTTAATGGGTTAGAATATCAATATTATTTTTGATTAAGGAAGTATGTATCTCGTCAGGCCCGCATGCATTGCTATTTTTCAGATTTTTTACTATTGTTATGATTTCATATTCCAATATTGGTGACATAAACATGGATTTTGTATTATCGACTTTTTTCTTTTTAAGAAATATACTAAAGTCATTATTAGGATGACATCTATTAGAGCTGCCAATATTAATAAAAAAAATGTTAAAAGTTTTACATATACATTTGAGATCTCTCACTATTTCATCGCCTGTTTTTATTTTCCATTTTAATTGTTTAAGCAACTTAGGCTTGCCGGTATTTTCGTTCACTAGATTCCATACTGCTTTCGATTTACATTTGGCATTCTTAATTGTTTTTTTTGTATATAACCTTTTTGCTGTAGTGAGTGTTTTTTTAAGTACTGTTTGATATGGTTTGTAATAAGCGTATAATTTATCGTCATGTTTATGTCTACGGCTAACAAGCATCTTTCTTTTTTTTTCTACAAGATTTCTTAATACCCCTTGTAAGCCATTTCTTATAGGTATTATTTTTAATAATTTTATTATTCTTTTGACTGGATAGTATTCGTTAATAAGATCGTACATGATTTCATAAAATTTTATTACTTGTTGATTATGATCTAAATTGAGTAAAGCCTCGTGCCAATTGATCATTTCAAGAGCATTTCTGAATTTCTGATTTGCCGCTTTAGTGTACCGCCTTTTCCTAACTACCTTATTTGATTTTTTGTTACTCAGGAAACTATTGAGTGAGTGAGTAAGCTGTAGGTACGTCGTGATCAGAGAATGAACACGGCAAGACCATTGATTTAGTATGGGTGCTAATGTCAGTGAATATGTTGTCTATAGTTGTAGCAGTCGCATGTGTGGTCCGTGTCGGTCGTATAATTGTTGGTTTTAGATTGTGTTCAAGTAAGATCTGTAGAAACTGTTTTGTATTTTGGGATGAAGTATCTGCTATATTAATGTTAAAATCACCACATATAAGGACGTTATGTTTATTAAAGTTGTGTAAAAATTGCTCCAAGTTGAGTATGAACTGCTTAAAGTTGGATTGTGGACATCTATATATAACTATAACAAAGATTTTTTTCCTATCCATTTCAATACAAATTCCACACAATTCACAGTTTTTTTCTTTATAATACAAAAATGTCTCTAGCGGCGTACAATTCTGTGCTATGTCATTTCTAACAAAAATAAGTGTCCCTCCGCCTTTAGATAGAACACACGTTGTATCCACAGCAACACAGTAACCTGGTAACTTAATAGATTGTGATTCATCAGGTTCAAGCCATGTCTCAGTAATTGCAATGACAGGGGGATTCTGTTGTACTTCACATTCTAAATATGCTTCTAAGCTGAACAATTTGTTTCTAAGTCTGTTTATGTTGAGGTGCATAAGGAAAAATACATTGTTTTCGACTGTTGTGTGTGATTGAGACATGTCATTATTCATAAAAATGTTAGACTATTATACATTTTTTCGTTAATTATTTTAAGTGATTTATTAATTGTAAGGCATATTTTATATTTGCCTTTTTTGTTTAATTTATAACCATCTTTATAATCATTGTTTGTCAAATTTTCTCCTATGCATGCAATAAACACGTGGCTATATTTACAGATTAGCTTTTGAAATGCATTATTAATTTCATTTATAAATCCATTAAAGGAATAATCATTATTATTAATACAGGTGGGTATTGTGCAGACAATAACATTACAGTGTGAAAGAGTCTTAACTGCATCGTCTATATAATTAAGAACGTTATTAGGGGTATGATAATTTAAGTCACTCCCTCCAGTTCCTCTGGTCATGATATAGATATCAGCCGAAGACGTCCACTGCTGGACATAGGCCTCCCCCAAGGAGTGCCGCAATGACCGGTCCTGCGCCACCCGCATCTAGCGGACTCCAGCGACCTTTACCAGGTCATCAGTCCACCTTGTGGGGGGGCTACCCACGCTGCACCTTCCGGTACGTGGTCGCCACTCGGGAACCTTTCCGCCCCAATGGCCATTGGTTCTACGTGTACGTGCAATGTGCCCTGCCCAATGCCACTTAAGTTTATATTCGGGCTATATCGGTTACCTTGGTTCTGCGGCGAATAGCCTCATTTCTGATGCGATCGCGCAGATAAACTTCCAGCATAGCCCGCTCCATTGCCCTTTGGGTGACTTTGAGCCTTCTAATGAGGCCCATAGCAAAACACGCTGCGACGGGCAGGTCGTCGCCCGTCGAGTGGTTAGAATATGTTCTTCAAGGCTTCACCTTCTGAAGTGTGAACATATTCCCGGGAGCTCCCGAGAGAGTGAGCGTTCGTAAGCTACGGTGGCTGCTTAACATATAGCAGACCGTATGCTTGCCATTATCGTGATATAAAAAAAACCGGACAAATGCGAGTCGGACTCGCCCACCGAGGGTTCCGTACAAAATTACAAATGTATAGTTTTCAGATTTTCCCCTGTTAGTACTTGTAGTAAGACAATATTACTTGCCAAATTTCATAGTTCTAGGTTAACGGAAAGTACCCTATACATTTTGATTCCCTTGAGAGTGTCGAAATATACGTTTTTTGCCTCATACACTTTAGATTTTTTCACAGCTTCAAGGGACTGTAGACCTGAGTAACTCGATACCCCCCACGCGTCCCCGAGATAAAGGGGCTTGACCGACAGACAGACGGACAACAAAGTGGGTCAATCAACTTTTTCACCCACTCTTTTTCTGTCTCCTGTGTTACTTTTTACAAACTTTCAAATCAATCTATTTCAAACCTGTGTCTATCAATCTTATAAAAATTATACACAATTGGGTACCTGGTTTATAGCAGTTTCTCTAACAAACATGACAGTTCTGTATCTTGCGTTACCGGACAAAATACTGTGGGTCCAAAAGTTGATTGTCCAAAAGTTGAGTGAAGTGTTCCGTTTTTAGGGTTCCGTACCAAAAAGGTAAAAAAGGATTCCTTATGGTGCGACTCTGTCCGTCTGTCCGTCCGTCCGTCCATCTGTCACAACGTTAAATATCTCAGGAATTACTTAAGCTATCAATTTGAAATTTAGAAAAAAACTGTTAAAAGGGTTAAGACACGTGTGTGGAAAATGAAAAAAAATTATATACATTTTTATTTTCTGTTTAAATGACGAATATGAGGGGGGTTAAAAAATCAATGTCTAGTAAATATGTCAAGTGGGGTATCATATATATAAGGGCTTGAGTTTTACTTCCTAAAACCATTTTTATTTTTTTTCTGCAGTGGTTAAATTTTGATTTATTAAGGAAAATGTAGAAAAAAATACCATTCCCCCCCCCCTTATCTCCGAAGTTGATGAAGCGAAAATTACGTATGATTAAAAGTAACATGAATAATACAGGAAAAATAAAACGATATCTCTATCTAGCTTATTTTTTTTATATATCAAAAATAATTTCTTAATTACATTTGTAATTTACTTACTTTTGTATGAAATTGTATATCTTCAAATTCCTATCAGATTATCGTTACAGTCCCTTCTTTCGAATAAAAAATAAATAATCGAAATCGGCAGGCGTGATAAAAAGCTATCGCTGATAAATAAACATACTAGGTTGTAAGTTGTTAGTACAAAAATGCAGAAGGCGCTTTGCAACTGTAACTTCGACTATGAGCTGTTTAAGATTGTTCAAGAATGAATGGGATCCTGACATGACGGGTACGGTGTATAAAAGTTTGTACAGAACCCTCGGTGCGCGAGTCAGACTCGTACTTGACCGGTTTTTTTCCTTTTGAGGTAGGTACGGAACCCTAAAAACCAATTTTCAAACCCGAGATATGAAAACAAGTTAGTAAAAAAGGGGACAATCTCAAGGGCTCACAGACAGCCATATTGTGAGTTATCTTAATGAAATTAAACATTGAACGAGTTTAATTTGAACAGAGGCGTGGAGTCGCCATTGAGTTGAGAAATATTTATTCACATCAAATTAAAGAAAAAAATGAAAAATTTAGGCTCCGAGCCGGATTTAATTTGATGTTAATAAATATCGTTAGCAGGCGTAACTGCATTATACAAAATGAAATATTTATTCGTACCTACTGCTTATTTTTGTTACATTAGAACTTTTTTTTACAAAACCTGACATACCAACGTCATATTATATTTAACTTGAAAATGTTAACATTGAAACATGGTGAAGTAATAATAAAAGCAAATTATATTTATAGGTAGTCCCATTTAAATACATATAGTCAATTTGAATGCATTCATGCATTATGATAACATCTAATTATTTTAGATATCTTATCCGTATGAAGTGAAAACGAGCACTGTAAGAGGATGACAATGGACTGGAAACATTTTAACAGGACACAGAAGCAAAATAAGACGTACCAAGCGAAAAAAAATACCTTATAGTTTGTACTAAAATCATGTCTAGACTTTTGGCACAGCAATGTGCAACGTTTTTAAAATATTTAAAGTTTTTACATAATAGGGAACTTACATCTTTTTATTTTATTACGAAAATCAAAAGTATAATCCACCATTAAAACAACTGTAGCATTAAAACTTTCTAATGATTCATTTTTCTGATGTTATATGCATTTGAAATCTGCACGCGCCGGCACCCCCCGAAAACGCTCTATATTAAATGGTCTTATGCTATGACGTCACAACATATGTTCTCGGCGCGTTTACTATGGAGTAAGTCATTAATTTGCAATTTATCTCCAAAAAATTTGCGTTTAAGTCCATACTTGTCGTACAAAATATTATTTCTAATTCAATATTCTGTGTAACTGTTGTGTTATTTTGTCGAAAAAGAAACATTTTTTTTTCGTCATTTTAACATTAGATAAAACTAATACAATCGTTTTTTTTTCTGTTTTTTTTCTTTTGTATGATATCTCTACGTATATCCGCATCGATAGAGTGCAATTTATTCGAAATTGAAATCCCATGCAAGTTCCCCATTTGCGGAACTTTTTTTTATTAATATTAACGGCACTCCTCATTTTAACGACGGTAAAAACAAATGAAGTTAGAGGAGGAAAACCATGTCAGTTGTGTAAAAAACATGACCGTGAAGACCATAGGTACATTTAGTCAATACAATAAATTCCATTCCAAATTAAACAAAGTGCACTTTCCATTAACCGTTTACTCCCAAGGGCAGCAACACAAAGCATAATTAGAAATTCACATGACAATGACCACTCCATACAATCCGTGATAAGTCTCGTTGCACTTTTAAATGGTATGAATTCAACACTCTCCGTAGTACCATGGAAACACTTGCGCAGACGCAAGCGCCCGTTAATATATTCTTAAATAAAAAATTCGAATTAAAAAAGTTGCACAAAAATTACAAAATACTTCTTACGCTGTTCATTTAGTAGCGCGTGTGTAAGTGAGTGATGTGCTAGTTTAGCGGACGTTATTTTGAAATTCGAAAATGGAATTGAGGGCTCTGTTTTTGATTCGGACATTTATTGTTTGTTTTTGTGTTGTTTTAACAAATGGACGCACGTTGCGTCAGAATAGCGGTGAGTAGAGTGTTAATAATTATTTAATTATTCACCAATATAATTATTATTATAAAAATATCTACAATCACACAATTTTGTTTAGCTTCTATGTTATTAAGTAATTCATTGACTTAGCATATAATTTAAGCGTCGTTAGTATTATTTACGACCGCTTTAGCCTAGTTGGTAGTGACCCTGCCTACGAAGCAAGAGGTCCTGGGTTCGAATCCCGGTAAGGGCATTTATTTGTGTGATGAGCACGAATATTTGTTCCTGAGTCATGGATGTTTTCTATGCATTTAAGTATTTATTTCTCTATATAAGTATTTATATCGTCGTCTAGTACCCATAGTACAAGCTTTGCTTAGTTTGGGGCTAGGTTGATTTGTGTTAGATTGTCCCGTAATATTTATTTATTTAAAAAAATCATTGCTCTAGGTTCAAAAACCAGGGAGGAAACAGTCGAGAGCGTTTGTATGGGAAAATCGCAGATACTTAGGCATTCCTCTTAATCCGCATAATCGGCGTCGCCTCTTATATATTAATATGCGATAAAAATATTATAAGCTATTAACTATTGACAACATGAAAGACGAATTGAGTATGAGCCAAATATGTTAAAGCCTGGGGACCGATTTTTGACTTTCGAGCGCTCGAAATCAAAAGCGAGCGGTAGAAAATAATCGCATGCGAAAATTTGTCACGATTATTTTCGCATGAACCCAATAATAGGTATTTTTGAAATTCATCACTCGAAAGCTAGTGTTCTGGCTATTTATACTTTTGCGCTTCGTTGTACGCAGAAATTCGATAAGTACTGGTTATTTAAAATTGTATTCTACACATGGAATAAAAATAAAACATCATTAGAAGGTGTATTTATAGCTATAATATTAATGTTAAGTGTTTTTTTTGTGTTTTATGCGTTACATAACAGAAAAAACTAAGATCGTAGTAAATAATACCTAGTAAACGAAACGTTTCGTTTCCCGCCTGTTATAAAAGCAATACAAATTACAAATGATACAATTTGTCACAACAACTTTCTTTAGTTAGAATGAGACAGCAATTCATACTTTTCATTCTAAGTATAGCGAGTTGTTGTGAATCATTGCCAGGCCTTTACATATTACTATATCTCTGTCTCTTTTTAACCTGTGCAAAGAGAGAGAGAGAGAGACAGACAAGTTAAATTATTTAACTTAAAAAACAAATCCGCCAAAAGACTAAGTTCTTTGTTTTCAGCCACAAAATTCGGCAGAAAAATAATATAAAACATATTAATCTTTATTTATCTCTTTCTAAGTTCATTGTCAGTCCAAAATTAAATACAAGTGAAGTGTCCAAATTGTCGGCACTTATTTTCTACCGATAGAATAGGCTTGTTGCGTGGTGTTAAAATTGATAACGTCGTGTTGCTAAATGGATAGTAAACCATCAAATGATTGTAATAAAGTATAAATTACAAAATATAATTCAAATCATAAAAAGATATGAACCATGAAAGTTTAGAAAAAAAAGTTTTTTTATTTATTGTCCAAGAGTAAATTTAAAGGTACCAATAGAATCCTTACGCTTTTATAGAAACAAATTTGTATGACAACTATGGACCTAAACGCAGTATTTCGCGACCGAAACAGCAATTTACTTCATTTTCCATGCAACGGTTAGTACAAATTGCACGATGTGACGTCATACTTTAAAGCCAATCAGTATGAAGCGTTTCGGCTGCTGTCAGCGAGGTCCGTCTTTAACTCGATTTTTTGGGTATTAATGTCCTTCAAATGTAGTTGCTTCCATACAAACATTTGTTCATCTACAAAAACTGGTTCGAATGGCATCGTAAACAAATTTAAGGTCACAAGCCCATTGAATACGAGTGGTCAATACCACTCGTTTTTGAATTTTCTATCGCTCGGATTTCAAAAATAGTATTTCATCGTTTCTGACAGTTTTCGAGTGAAAGAGTCGAGCGCTCGAAAGTCAAAAATCGGTCCCCTGATATTTAACGAGAATTTTTGTGTTTTTCGTGTATTAGTATTGTAAGCATAATGGTATTAGTACCTACTGCCGTCAACTGCCGTATCGTTTCGTGACTTTCATGGACATCAATATCGTAAGGCTCCTAACCTCATTACAATTTCATTGTTCTTAACACTTGTGACAATATCAATTGTTTTATTTAGCAGTAAGTTTGCACTGGGCCGTAATAGTCGTCGTCGAAGTTATAGTTCAGCCAGTGAGCATTTAGAATGGCGTTCGGGTTTATATTGCTCTTGCTTGCTCTAACACGTTTTAAGGCGACGTAGGCTCACGGTCTTCTTTCCCTCTCACTGAGCATAAGCGTGAGCGAGATGGAAGTGCGTGTTCGGAAGCACGGATATCATGTTTTTTTTAATTTGTGCGTTTAAATAAATAATAATTGTACTTTCAAAACAAAGTTTTACAAATACAAATACAAATTATTTATTTCGGACTATAAAATCCATAGTGTTAGTGGTTACAAACTTAGAGCTATGGTTAGTGTTTTATAATTATGCTAAACTAAAATTAAAGACGCCTGGGCACCGGTATTACAGGCGCGTGCAGTTGCACATGACGCTGGAGCAGTGGCGAGTCCCAGCGGTGGGCTAGCATGCTCAGGATACTATTTGGGCTGCCACGACTGCGATTGAGGAGAGACGCACATCGTTTCCTCATGATAGTAAAAAAGCAATCCATGTGCGCCTCCGCGAACATTGTCGACGCACTGTTCGATTTATGTAGGATGCCCCTTAATATTGACTTATTTATAGGCGCTATGTAATGCGGAGGACCCTAGGATCTCAGGTTGAACGTACTAGCGCCCGCCTTGCGTTATCATCGTACATGGTGTACTCGTGTATCCTAATTACGATGAATCTCTTACAAAACAACAATTCCACATTTACTCCCACGATTATCTTACAATTATCAGCACGTTAAGGTTGACTACTTACGTCTTTCTAAGGGTGAAAGCCCAGCAAAGATGTGCGGAAATGACCGATGGCATTATATTTCCGAAATTTATAAAATTTCAAACTGACTCAATGAAATTTTGGACGCACATGATTTAAGGTACTTAATGACAGTATTATACAGCCTACAATTATCATATGCGCGTAGGTATATTTATACCAGCCATAATTTTCGACCCTACTAATGATATGAGGAAGTAATTTGTTCAATAGTTTAAATAAAGAGTTTTTAAGTACGTGCGAGCAGCTATGTACTTATTACATCCGAACTGATTTAACCAAACGTTTTGACTTTGGGTGAGGAAAACAAATGACATGACGTGTAGATGTGTAGTATGTAATAAATATGAAAAAAAAGCAGTTAAAGAAATTTATGTAATAAACGCCCGTATGAAATTTACGCTCTGTATAGTGAAAGAACCAAAAACACTTCACTGGATCATGGATCTGGGAATTATGAAAATCTGAAGCTATTAGTATTCAACTGGGTCCGCGACGCGTAGCTACACGCAGGATATCGACCGAGTGATATAGATAAATTGACGAGAGCATGGAATTGCATATGTAGTAGTATTGTATGTTTACAGGCATTCTATATTTGAATTTTCTATTTTCTCGTACTATCAGCATAAAAAGAGGTTTGTTATATATTGAAGAAGTAAATACCAAAATAATGTCAGTGTCAAATTGTGAATATTATTTACGTTGTGCATATATTTTAAAATTATTCTCCTTTTTTTGCAAACGGTACAACCACTACAAATGCAATTCCATGTTCTCGATAATTCATCTATAGGTACACATATTTGAGGTTGACAGCCACTTTAGGTATCGGAACGAGCGCGCGCACATTAAAATCAAATTGGAATTGCATAATTCATGTCTCAAATCGACACTGTTCCCGCGGCGCCGGTGATCACCTCACGAAAATACTCGCCCTCACTATTACCGCCGCCCACTACATACTGGCCAGATTCGGCCAAATCGAGCGTATCACATTGCCAGTTCTTGTCTGTGAGTTGCTCAAGTATAAATTAATCCTTAGTCTGGTAAAAAGTAGGTTTGCATAATTCGGCGCCGACGTCGAAAGGGAACGCAGGGCGCTGGCTGTTAGAGGCAAACATGATTGCCCGCAGGTTCACTCGAAGCTCAACAGCAGTAAAAATTACTTTGTGTAGAGCATATTGCACATCTTTTTATACGAGTAGCCTGTGGGTGAACTACACGCAAAAACAGTACAGCGTCTTGCGAGTGCAGTACAATAATACATTCAGAGTGCTGATGGGGCTGCCTCGTTGCTGCAGCGCGTCAGCAATGTTCGCGGAGGCGCGCGTGGACAGCTTCTCTGCCATAATACGTAAAAAAGCCGCATCGCTGCTCAATAAGGTAAGGGTCAGCACCAACAGCATTCTGGCAATGTTTGCAGGCAGGTTGGATGGTGCCTACCTAAACCATTGCAGTGCACTGCATGTAATGGGAAATAATGTCTACTAACACTTTAGATGTAAGATGAAATTTACCTACTAACCCTCCAAAGCAACACACAAGCAGAATAATATAGTACAGTTAACATCTTATTCATATTAAAGTTTTGTATATTTTGTATATTGGCGTTGCATATGACTAAATTCGGAATAAAAAAATACGTGGTCCTTTATGACAAATTAAGCTGAGTTAATTTTGTATAGTGTTGGTTTTGCATATTAAGAGCGTAGTCGGTCTGCGACAAAATTGAGAAATAGGTATTTGTACAAACTATTGCCGTCGCGTTGCGCCCAAGCGACCGCGTGCGATGCGCGATAGGGACAACCGCAGCTCAGACCGATTTTCACTACAAAATCTTGACAAGATCGATGCTTTGTATTCCCCTGTTTTCTCCGCCAAACCTGCGCCGATTCAATTATGTTTGGTGTTGAAATTTAGAGGAAGAGTAGATCTATGTTTCTAATATTTTTTTCAACGTAAAAACTTTTCATATTTGTCTGGTGGTCATCTGAATATGACAGTAAAAATGGGGCATTTTTTAGGTTTTCGAAAATTCGTATCTGTTTTGGTAATTATTTTTTAGGAAAAAGTAAATGACAGTGGCATACATACAGTACACCTAGATTTAATAAAATAAAAAACGAGTCCTCTAGAGGGATAAACCAGGAAGGAAATAGGGGAATACGTTTGTATGGAAAAATGCTGCTAGGATACCCTCTTAAAGCTTAATAAAACCTTTTTCTAACACTACTAGTCAACTATTATGAAGCTCAAAGTAATTGAGATCGCTTAAGGCTGTATAATGGTGCCAGTAGCAGCATTTAGCTGTGTATGTGATGCATTGTGGGAGAGTAAACAGATGGTACTAAGAAACATGTAATTATGGTCACTAAATGCTTAATATAAGTGCCAGTGGCAACAATTGGCTGTATAACAGCGGTTACAATTTCTTTTTTATTGCTATATTTGAAATAAGGTCTGATTATATTACTGGAAGCTGTAATATACTCCACATTGTATCAATTATCCAGTAGCTGCATAATGGTTTTTATGGGCTCTATTATAACAATTACGTCTGAATAACAAAATCTCAAACAACACTTATACCTATGTTATAGCACTTTAACTACACAAATTGTATCCTTTCATGCTAGAAGCTGCTAAATGGATGCCTTGAACACTTTTTTGCAAATAACTGCTTAATATTGAGCGAGCGTTCAAATAGTCGCTTAATAAGGTTACAGGTGATTCAAAATGTTCAGAAATATGCCACATAAAAGTTTTGACAGCAGCTCATATTCAGAAAGGTTGGACGCCATTGCGTTAATTTAGTTTAAAGGAATAAATATTCAAAATACTCTGCAACGCTATGTTAATTATACAATGAAACACTTCTTTATAGTGAAAAAATCAGTTTCTGAATGTTTTTTATCACAGGACTATGCAGAATAAGCAAAAAAATATATACGTAAAAAGTGCACCATATAAATGGTTTTGTTTACTTTCCTAAAAGTTAATTATTAACGCGGCGCTTTAAAATTTTAAATGAAATATGTAAACATTTTCACGGTAAAGTGGCATGCGCAAAGAAATTCAGTTATATAATAGATAAACTGGTTACTTACCAAATACAATACTCAGATTCCACTCCAACACTTAGTAAAACGGAATAAAGTATCCGACATGTAAAATAACAGATTTAAATTTGAATTACTACACATTTTTTCTAGTTTTAAGCACTTCTCTGAATAATATTATCGTAAAGATACACACGTGGGCCAAAAACTGAATATCCTCTTAACAAACTTGTTAATTATGTATAAGCTGAATAAATTCGCTTTAAAGGCTGTAAGAATAGGTGTTACAGCCTTTATACAACTTGTATTAAGCTTGCACCACCACTATGCATTTGTTATATTGTTATTGTGTCGTGCTGTAAGCAATATAAAATGTGCCCAAATCCTCTGTATAACGTCTGTTTTAGCGCTGTTACAGACGTCATACAGACTGCGTATTCAGCAAACAATACCGTTTGCTCTATTATTCAAACAATATTCAGCTGTCGTGTGTTGCTTGGGCTGACATGTATTTTTATTTTTTATGGTCTGTGTATAGTATTTAAGTGTATGATCCAAGTTGGTTGAATAAATAAATGAATTATTATAATTGTAGCTCCAACTGGGCTACTATCGGAGCAAGCTCAACTGGCTACAATATAAGATTCAATAGGTATTTTCACACCTAGCAATTTATCACAACAACTATAGTTGGACTGACTGTCTCATTCAAGTTGTCATTCCCAAGTTGGACTGACAAATTGCGTCATTAATAGTTATAAAGTCGGCGAGCTCTCTCACACTAAACTGAAATTCAGATTAGTGTGAGAGAGACAGGGGTGCTGTGCACGTCTACGCTTACGTCGACGCATACGTTCTGCACACGCATGCGGTGGGGCTCGGCCTTTACCGTAAGAATCCTATACTATTAAACGAGCTATATTTATATAAGATAATTATATTTGAACTCAGTTTCTCAAAAACGGCTCTAACGATGTCAATGAAATTTTAAATATAGGGAAAGAAATATTTTCTCTATTTTTACCCGAGCAGAGCTCCGTCGCCCAGGTACCTACTGTAAGTAAAACTAGGTATATTGGAGTAAGTAAAATAAGGCTGTGTGGTTGAATGTGTGGCGAGGAGGATGAGACTATGGAACACTTATTGTGTGAATGTCATGCCCTTGCCAGACAAAGAATGAACTACTTTGGTAACGGTTACCCGCAACCAAAGGAATTCAAGGTGCTCCCGGCGAACTGCATCATCCGCTTTGTGGAAATGATGGAGCAAGCCTGGGAGCAGGTATAAAGGAGAGGGCAAATGCACAAAAGATCCCACTGGGTCGAAGTGCATCCGAAAGGGCCCTCACCTAGATAGATAAGATAAGATAAGTAAAATAAGGCCCTACGGCCTACGAAGTGCAACATCGTTTTACAATATGCATCGATCTTCTGACCAGTTTCGATAACCAGTCTAACTCGAATTAAGTCGAGCATAGTCGATTACCTTGTAAAAACATTCGTCGATCGTGGCTTATCTAAAGTAACAATATTTAGAGCGTGAAATATAATAGAATACACTAATGGAAGTTATAAAGGACTTCTGATGGACTGTATAGCTGGAGTGATTATTTATAGGAAATATATTAAAACCAAGCCGACTCAATCTGTTTTCGACAGCAATATATTGACAACTGATAAAACAAAATAAAACATTCCAAAAGTATAAAAATAATAGACAAAAAAAGGTACAAAATAGGTTGCATCCGCAACATCCCACCCCCTAGTGTGCGAAAGCACACGAAGCTAGCCGGGCCAGCCAATAAGGAGCCCTACGCGTCTAGCCTGACCAACTTTTTGGAGGGCCGACGAAGAAGGCCTCCCTGTGTGGCTACGTCCACCACCCTGACTACGCCATCTCGGCCAGGGAAGGTTGCAGTGATGCGGCCTCTTGGCCAAGTTCCTCTTGGAAGATTTTCGTCCACGATGAGTACCAGGTCACCGATGTTTAAGTCGCGTTCCCTGTTTTCGCCTGTCTGTCGTGGTTGCATTGTAGGTAGAATCTCTTTCACCCAACGGTTCCAAAAATGGTCGGCTAACCTCAAGGCCTTCCTCCAGTCTGCTCTACGAAGAAGGTCTCGGTCGTCAAGGGTTGCAGGTAGGACTTGATTCGAGGATGTGCCAATTAGAAAGTGGAAAGGTGTCAGCGTCTCCTGGTCATCTTGACTCACAGAAACGTGACTTAGGGGCCGGGAGTTGACAATGGCCTCAGCTTCCATCAGGAGGGTCACGAGTACTTCTGCGTTAGGTGCCCTTTCGCGTAGGGTGGCGTTCAGTGCAACTTTGACGGTGCGAACTAGCCGTTCCCAGCATCCACCAAAGAAAGGAGCAGCGGGAGGAATAAAGCTCCAATTGATTCCTCGGCTGGCAGCAAAATCGTTGACATCTGTCTGATAAAACTCCCGTAATATTCGGTCACCACCAACAAAACAAGTTCCGTTGTCAGAGAATATTGTTTCGGGAGCACCTCTCCTTGCAATAAATCGACGTAAACTCATTATCGCTGAATCAGCCGTCAGGGAGTGCACAAGTTCCAAATGGACGGCTCTGGAAGTCAAGCAGGTAAATAGGGCTACGTATCGTTTTTCCTGTTTGCGTCCGATTGTGGAGTTAATCGGGCCAAAATAATCAAGTCCAGTGAAATTAAATGGGCGGCGATGGTGGGCAAGCCGCTGCGGAGGAAGGTTTCCAGTCATTGGATTCATCGGTTTTGACTTCCTGATCCGACAATACAAACATTTGCTGGCGACGCTTCGTATGGTGCTGCGCAAGGGAAGAAGCCAGTATCTCTGTCTCAGCTCATTGACGACCATCTCATTATTCGCATGTCCAGCCTTGCGATGGTAAAAGAGAACCAAAAGGCGCACGACTGGGTGATGACCATCTAACAGTATGGGCGATTTGACTTCGGTACCGACGTCTTCTACAGCCTCAATTCTGCCGACCAAACGTAGCAAATTGTCCGTTCCCATCTTGGGTGATAACTTTGCTAAGCGACTGCTCTTGGGCAATAACTCTCCTCGTTCAATCCGCAGAATTTCTTCTCCAAATGTCTCGGACTGTACTTTCTGCAGGACGTGCCTTTCTGCGGCTTGCATCAATTCCGCTGTCAGGGGTAATAGAGCGGTGGACGTAGGCGCGTTTGTACGTTGACGAACCCTAAAATCGGTGCTAGGGTCAGTGTGATCAATGTGTCTAACGCGGTCCAAAAGTGAGCGAAATTTAGAAGCCGCCTGCAAAACGCGAGCAGTGGCGCGCAGTAAGCGCAACCAGTCACTAAAACGACTGAAATCCGCGGTGATAACCAGATGCCCAACCACAAGTGTAGGAGTATGCTTAAACTCTTCATGAACTGGAGGCTGGCCAGCTGGTTCCACAGGCCAATTTTCCGGAGAAGCCAGAAGAAATGAGGGGCCGGTGAACCATCGGTGGTTAGGGTTGATATGGAGAGGTTTGATTCGCGTGGCATCGTCCGCGACGTTCAAGTCAGTTGGGACCCATCTCCAGTCTTGAACGCATGAATTTTCAGTTATTTCGCCGATCCGATGGGCCACAAAGGGCTTGAACGTTCGTGCGTCACTTCTTAGCCAGCTAAGGACAGTTCTCGAATCTGTCCAAAAAAACGTCCGAATAGGCTTTTTCTTGTGAAATTCCTTGATGGTCATAGCAAGGCGTGAAGCTACTAAAGCACCCTGCAATTCTAGGCGTGGAATTGAAGTGGGCTTCAATGGCGATACTCTTGCTTTACTGGATATGAGAGCAAGCTTGACTGTACCGTCTGCGTACAAAAAACGCCAATAAGCGACAGTCGCATAGGCAAGCTCGCTCGCATCCGCAAAAACGTGTAGCTCCCTGTGCAGAGGCTCGCCGTTTACCTTAGCGTACCAACGTGGAACTCTAATATTAGATATATCTGACAGTTCTTTAAACCATTCGTTCCACCTTAATACCTGTGAAGGTGGAAAAACCGTGTCCCAGTCAATGTTGGATCTCCATGCCTCCTGAAGGAGTATACGGCCCTTGACCACTATAGGGCCAAGCAATCCTAGTGGGTCGTACACTTTCATGAGGTGGGACAAAACTTTACGCTTAGTAAAAACACCATGTAACTTGAGCCCTTCTAAACCAGTCCTAAAACCAATGGTATCCGATATAGGATCCCAAGAGACACCTAAGGCTCTGACGTTAGTTGATTCACTACCAAGAGACACTTCAGTAGGCTGTGCAGCGTGCAATTCAGTTGGAACAAGACGCAACGCTTCCTGGCTGTTAGAAATCCAACTACACATTTCAAAACAGGCGTTACGGTGGATAGTCACCACATCGGATGCCAGCTGCGCAGCTTCAGTTACCTCATCAAGACTGTCCAAAAAATCATCCATATAGGAACTGTGAATGCTTGCATTGGCTGCGTTGGGATACAAATCCTGATGTGACATTGCATTTTTATTTTTGGACTGTAGATCCATAGGTCGCTGGTTTTGATCCGGCTCGAAGGACCAAATATAAAGGACTTCTGATGGACTGTATAGCTGGAGTGATTATTTATAGGAAATATATTAAAACCAAGCCGACTCAATCTGTTTTCGACAGCAATATATTGACAACTGATAAAACAAAATAAAACATTCCAAAAGTATAAAAATAATAGACAAAAAAAGGGAAAAACAGGCGAAGCGAACGGAGCTCTCCGTTTCAGATGGGACAAAAATGCTTTCTTAGGCACCTATAAATATGTGTGCCCGGATGTCCAATTTTTCCGAGGGGACCTTGTTTAGTTGTTTTTTAACCGACTTTAAAAAAGGAGGAGATTCTCAATTCGTCTGTATGTTTTTTTTTATGTGTGTATGTTACGCGATAACTCTGTAATTTTTTATGAACCGATTTGAAAAATTCTTTCCTTGTTTGAAAGCATATACCTCCAGATTGGTCCCGTTGTCACCAACATCTAGTTCTGATGATGGGATCCTGGAGAAATCGAGGGAACTCTTCAAATTTTATAGGCAAACTTGGAGCTATTTGGCTACTGATTTGAAGTCGGTTAAAACTTTGTTTTGAAAGTCAACTATTAGTTTCTAAGTTTCGTTTTGAGGTTTTGTAAATATTTATTTAAATAGTTTCTTAATTAAACTTCAAATAAAAGGAAAAATTTAAAAATTTAGGCTCCGAGCCGGATTCGAACCGGCGACCACAGGCATACATGGCCCGTAAAATGAATTTAGATTCTTAATTAGTTTTTAATTTGTTTTTTATTTAGTTGGTTTTATATTTAATAAATAAACAATATGTAAAAATTGTATAAGTACACAATGAAATATTCATTTATATATTGTTCTCTACGGGTCGCATTTCCTAACCGATTCTCGTGTAAGTTTGTGAACCGGTTTCGATAAGAATATGGGTTTATTTTTGGATTCAATTAAAAAAAAAAAAAAAAATTTTTGGAAAAAAATACTTATTTGCGAGGTCTACAGCTCACTAAGCCACTAATAATATAGTACTTACTTAATTCAGCCTTTCAGAATTTAAGATTTGACTAGTTTAGGTGGAGCGATAATAAGAGGGACAGGCATGTTAATAGTGTACAGATTTAGAAGGTAGGTACCTAATCTACAGGATTTATATGTAAAAGCCCCAAGTGCGGTAAGTCCTAGGATTTACCGGTAAAACATAAGATTTACCAACATGGGTTGGTAAAAGTCCGAAATGCTTTGTAATCAAATTGTTCGGTGCGGGATTGTTCACCGTCGTAGCTTCGGAACGCTGATATTAATTTATTCTTCCAAATTACGAACGCGGCGGTACGTTTACACGGGCCGCGGCGCGCTCGTAACAGCTGGTAGGGTGTGAGCGAGACGGAGAGATCGTCCGTCGCACACGCACAAATGGATCCACAGGTGGAAAAAGCAAACAGCAGTTTTCTTCTATGTTGGCTTGATGGAACAGCAGGATAGCAAGATGTTTTTTTGTAGGAGTTGCAGGCGTAGACTGAGAATGTCTAGCCGATCGAGTATCGATCGAGTATCTTCACATAGGTACACTTTATTTCTGGAGTGTAGCGGGGGACAGATCAGCACTCAAGGTGCTCTTTGTCTGTTGTTTGTTCGCAGCTAGCTAATGTCTAACCAAAATTTGTGTCTCTTATACAGGGTGTGGCCTGTAATAGGAGCAATAAATTAAACGGTAGATTATTAAGCTTGTTTACAATTATTTCCACATGGTTACACCTTAAAAAACATTTTTTTTTCAAAATAAGTTTAGTTTTATTTTTTTACTTTTCTGGATTGCTAACAGGAACTTTTTATTTTAAAGACACTAAAAAAATGAAATAAAAATCAAAAAATCACAAAAATATCTTTTGAAAACAAAAATGCAAAAACTATTATGACTCGTTACATGATGTTACCTCAAAATCCGCATTGACTGCTGTGCTATGATGTCGTGGTGCCAAGATACATTACTTGGAGGTCATCAAAATATCTCCGAATCCAAAAAAATATATGAGTGGGACACAAGGGGTTACTGCAAATGCTCCAAGGAAGCGTCCCTTTCAATATTTGCTCATATTACAGGCCACACCTTATATAGGATCCTGCTTGACCATAAAGCGAGCTATTCATTTATTTCTAATTCATGTGTTTATAAGAATAATCTAGATCTTAATATCGTTTCTAAGAATAACAGCGTTACTATTTACTAAAATTATCTATGTTATTATTTGTAAACATTTATACAGAATTACTACATAATAAATTCTATTGTCTAAAGTTAATGGCTTGTTATTTATTTACGTGTGAATACAAAACAATAGGTACGTTTGTGGATTCTAAAGCAAGTTTGAAAGCTAAATTACTTATGTTGAAACATATAAAATGTAATGAAATACATTTTTATCTTAATCTAGGTTGGCTCAGTGCCATTGAAACTGTACTACTTAAAAAACAAACTACCTTATAATTAAATTAACCATTTAATTATAACGTTAAAACAGGTTTAGGATAGATCTTTATGCTAAATGGAGTCTAGTTAAGTTATTGTGTTAACAATCTTAATTGACGTATCAATTAAACTGAACACGGACCTTTAAGGGCGGTCAACCACAGTCACTAATCAGGTGTTCTATCTTTGAGTTATATATTTGGAGGGCTATTCGAACATCTTACGATTTGACCCTTGACCGCAAACTTTTCAATTGCTGACTACCTACCTATGTCTATGTGTTTGCGGTCTGTTGTGTACCTTCAGTCGAGTCCGATACCACGAGAGACTTAGCGAACCGAGCCGTTCCCCTGTATTGCGGTACAGTCGAGTCCGATACTATGAAGGTCTAAGTAAGCTAAGTCCATCTCCTGCATTGCATTTATGGAAGGTACCTATACTAAACGGGTCATTGTCAGATTTAGGTTCGCGTCTTTTCGGTGGACATTGCCAAAGTTAAGGGCTATAAAGCCTAATTTTTGGTTGAACTCTGAATCCGCATAAACGGCGTTGCCCCTTCTATAATTATATGTGATAAAAACATATTATATGTGAGCGTAAAGCCCTTAACTATTGACCACCGGAAAGATGATTTTTGTTTTTGTGACTGACAATGACCCAAACCTGTCCTCTACATAATGATGTTACCGTATAGATGAGTGTCCTGACATAAATTAGACCTATGCAGGCGGGAAAGCTATTTCTAGATGGTATTAAATTGTAGACAATGTAAGTATGATTGACGTGTGTCTGAAACACAAATCATTGTCAATTTCAGACTTTTTTACCACCGTTCACTCGGTTAATCTCAATCAGAGGGGTAATCACGTAACGTTCTGAACGAACTGAACGCTGTGGACGGTTTTGACCGTTCACAATTTTTCCAAAGTTTATAATATCGCGAGTAAGATTATATACTGACGGTGTTCATAATCTGACGTTAACATATATACCAAATGATATAACGTAACGTAACATACTTAAATTCCTGGCAACTCATTGGTACCTACAAACGAGCCAGGATTCTCAAACAGCGATGTCAAAAATGAGAGTCGCATACTCGAATTACTGCTTGCCTATCTTAAGTAGAAACATATAAACGCATCGTGGTAATCCAACAATGATTTAAAGCTAATAAAGGAGGTTCTCATAATGCGAGGATATTAAGCATAACATATTAACGGCCGTGGAAAATTGGACTTTATATCTAGATAAAGCCTCCGAGACAGTAATTTTTAATTAGATTCATAATTTCGTAAGTTTTTATACTTTGTTTTGGCGTAATTTTACCGAAATCCCATAATAAGATGATGGGAATATCCTAACAATGAGCGATGTTATTAACATGATATTGTTTCACGTTGAATGTCCTTGTTCATTGTTAAGGTGTCGACAACTATTTTAGTGTGACAAAATAATTGAATTGTATCGGTGAACGTATCACACACTCAGTAGTTCACTAACTTTGTTTGATTGCGCCAAATCAACCTGGAACTATAAATAAATAATTTACTTTGAAAACAAAGTTTTAACCGACGAAAAATCAATCATCCCCTATTTTCGTACCCTTAGGGTTGGTTTTTTTTTCCAAATTTATATGGGACCAACTTCGGGTTATACCTTTTCCAATAAAAAAAGAATTATCAAAATCGAACTACTCTGTAAAAAGTTATGCGTGGTCATACATAAAAAAAAAAATATACGCGTCGAATTGAGAACCTCCTCCGTTTTTTTCGTCGGTTGATAAAATAAATCTCTGGGTCATGGCTCGTCCAACAGGTCTCAATTGCTGTTCAGCGAGGCAATGCCGCAAGCATTTTGGGGACCTTTGGTTCGGGCATGATGCAGAGCGGGATGTAGCTTTACTTTATACTTTTTCGGCCTATTTGTACCTATGTATTTTATTGTAATAACTGTTTTGTGAATTAAACTATTAGTTCATTAATATATATTATGGGACAATCTTACAAAAATCAACCTAGGCCCACGGTTATTAACTATATTATTAGAGTTAGGTCAATCTTGACGCAGAGCAGCATTGATACATAATTATTGATGACGACGATTTTCATTTCCCTCTTTCTGTCGCACACACACACACACACACTCGTCGTACACACATACAACAGACGCCCTCACATACTATTAGTGCGTAATTATAATATATATAGATTAATGTTTCATTTAGGTATAGTTACCTTATTGCTTGTATTTTTGTGTACTAGCTTATTTATTATATACTCTTTTAGGTTTTTAAGATTTGAATTGTTACATATTGGTATCGAGGTTTTGGCGGCGCAAGACATCGAATCGATCATCTATAGTTAATATTATAATAAAGAGGAAAAGTCTGTGAGATTTCAACTTTGTAAGTTTGTATGTAATGAGTTATCCTCGTAACTACTCATCCGATTTCAAAAATTCATTCACTTTGACAGTTAAATTGTACCGACGCGCGTTCGGAACGTTACGTGATTACCCCTCAGCTGAGGGGTAATCACGTAACGTTACGAACACGCGTTAAACAATCCAACTGTCATTTTTCAATATAAAATTTGACATTTAGACCTAACGTGTGCATACAATGCGTTACGTGATCGACCAGCAGGACGAGTATGATGGACTAACCGTGATAAAGCCTTGGACTACCGTCTAAAGCCCCAAAGAGTGCCAGCTCCGCCTTAATGAGGAACGCCGCGGGATTGCGTTCAGCGTTCCACCGCGTGCAACTAACATCAGTACCTATTAGCATTCTACGATTATTTAGTTTTTGACGTAATCAAGGTGATTGACCTACTAAAATATACTTAACATCGACAACATAGTTAACTGACCAATACTGAACCTGTTTGCAACGGAATAAAGTCTATTACTGGACACTCCAGCTTGTTTTCGTTTGTTGCGGAGTTTTTGCGATAGCAATTATCGCAGTTCAAAGCATGCCGTCTGCGTCCCGATGACATGAACAGATGTTTACAAGCGACTGTCAATTAATAATGTTAATTATGTGATAGCTTATCCCATAAAGACCGCACCGATTGAGCTGGTAAAGCAACGTTTGCTGCTTTGAGTGGTTATTGATCTCGCGCTCCCGTCCTTTGGAATGCACGTTGAATTGTTGATCCTAGTTGTTGTTTTTGACAGCAGTCATTGCACTAGGAACACAACACCACATATTACATATATAACAAGTAGGTATGGTCAAGATTATTTAACGTGATCAACTTTTTATAGATTTGTCATTGGAATCTTCGATCTTGGACGGTAGAGTTGGTTGGTAGAGTTGATTTTTGAATAGACCGCATTGGCCAACTTGAATAGTCTGGATTAGAGCATACCTAGTAGTAGTAGTAGGTAGTGTTATTTTCGGTATTCTGTAAGGTACCTAAAGTTTTTTTCCAGTTGGGCTGCTCCAAGAGATCTGACATTCCGCTGTATGTCCTTTCTCAAGATATAAAAAGCGGCCAAGTGCGAGTCAGACTCGCACATGAAGGGTTCCGTTAAATAAATTGCTTTTTACGATTTATGACATATTAAAAAAAACTACTTACTAGATCTCGTTCAAACTTATTTTCGTTGGAAGTTTGCATGGTAATGTACATCATATATTTTTTTTAGATTTATCATTCTCTTATTTTAGAAGTTACAGGGCCCCCCCCCTCACATTTTACACGCAAACTATTCAGTTTAGAAAAAAAATATGTTAGAAACCTCAATAAGTATATATATATACCCCACACGTATGGGTTTGATGAAAAAAAAAAATTGAGTTTCAGTTCTTAGTATGGGGAACCCCAAAATTTATTGTTTTTTTTTTATATTTTCGTGTGAAAATCTTAATGCGGTTTACAGAATACATCTATTTACCAAGTTTCAAAAGTATAGCACTTATAGTTTCGGAAAAAAAGTGGCTGTGACATACGGATGGACAGACAGACAGACAGACAGAAGGACGGACAGACATGACGAATCTATAAGGGTTCCGTTTTTTGGCAAAAACCTACGGTACGGAACCCTAAAAATTACAGTTAATAACTATGTTCAGCACGGGCTTGATTAATGTAGGTACCTACTCTAATGAGACAGAATTCCCGAGTCACTTTACCAAATTAGCTGACATTGCGTTACGGTCAATGCAAATCACATTCAAACTAATTTTCTCTTCATATTACTACATACCTATTTGTTTGGTCAGGCTTTTACGCACGCCTTGGGGCATAATATAAAACCGGTTAAATTCTGTCACATTTCTGATAGATACCCTTATTTATAAACGTTCATTTTTAGTAAGAATGCGCTAAAATTCATTTGTCTCAATCAACCACTTTGACATATGTGTTTGAGAGAAAGAGACAATACGTTTTGGTTAACAGAGTAAGTTACGTTAAGTTTTATGAATAAGCGTAGTTATAGATAATAATTATACTTATGCCAACATTTCCGAGAAAGCTATAATGCCTATAATACAACTCGTATTTATACTCACACAGATCTTCCTATTTATTAACGCCCGTCATAAACAAAACAAAAGTAAACAAACTATGTAATATCATTACTACACTGTTAACGATACGGGCCGGCTATCTAATACTAATAATAATAATGTTTATTTTATTGTCGTCCGCCCCAGTTTCTGGCCAGCCTTACCCTTGACCCGTGCACTTTCGTACATAACCTCACGTAATCAGAGCGTTTAGAAACTGCATGTGACCTTGACCTTATCTTAAACAATACGTTTTATTACGTACTATTGCAAAATTTGTTTGTATACAGGTGAGTGTATTTGACTGAACGTAATAATAGATCGGAATAAAATTTATAATTATTGCTCATACTGAATAATATATGCGTCCGTTTAGTCACATATAAGTAGAACTTCAAGTAGGTAAGTGGTAAAGTCACGTTTCTTCATTGCTCTCTATCTACTATTGTCTCCATTGAAATTGAGTGACCATGAGGAAAATAATATACCTACTATAGAGCCTATGTCCAGCAGTAGACGTCTTTCGGCTAATATGGTGATGTAGATGAAGGAAAAAAAAATACTTTACAAACTAAATTGAAAAGTATCAAGATGTCGTTAGCATCCTTATCGTTATTTTTTACCGAATCCAAAAAAGATAGATATTTTTTTAAAGAATTCACTAACATGAGAATGGTTATAAGTTAAAACTAAATCCAAGCATAAGCATAGTGTTTACAATTGTTACAAAAATCATAGTGGGTAGACATGCATTATAGTACATTATGATACGAGTGTGCTATGTTGGTCATTACACTCGAGTCGGTTTTTAAGCCTGAGCCGAAGGCGAAGGCTTAATGGAGACGAGAAGTGTAATGACCAATGCTCACGTGTTTCATACGACGTTTTTCAAAACATTTGCGAGGAAAAAAAAAAAAAATGAAAATGTTAAAAGATATGTAATGAAAAGGCACTAGTGCGATAATGTAATGTAAAAGTCACGGCATGGGTAATATTCTGCATTATTTTGCTAATATTTAAAAAGATATGTAATGAAAAGGCACTAGTGCGATAATGTAATGTAAAAGGCACGGCATGGGTAATATTCTGCATTATCAGTGTAAATACGCTGTAATAAGACCTACTTTACGAGCAGGTGTGTTGAAAAGATCCTTATTGTAATATACTTATTTTATATACTAATGTTTGGCCGCCTTGCTGCGGCGATAACTGCACTACAAATACAACGAAGTATAAAGCTAAGTATGTTAAGATGGATGCGGCATATATGACCGTCAAATTCTGTACCAAACCTCATTTCAAAGAAACCCTGCTGTAAGTAGGTACCTATAGCACCGTGTCACTATAGAAGTTTCAATAAAGCAGGCATTTTATTCAGAAAAACACAACGCTGTACTCCGGGACATTGGTACTCCAGTAGATTTATTCGCCATGCTAATTAATTATAAATAAATGAATATCAGGGGACAATCTTATACTAATCAAACTAGCCCCAAGGTAAGCTCAATAAACGATAAAATTAAACGACGATAATTATTATGAACAAAAAAATTATAAGGTAGTTAAGGCATTTAAACATGCATAGACTGTTAAGTAATCTCTCAGTTAATTGACGTGTAATTAACACAAAATTAACATATCGCGTGTAAAATAATTAATCAACTCTTACTATTTAACTGACCAATCACTCATATCATAAATAAGACAAAGCAAATAGTGACTATTGTTTTTCGCGAATTGTTAAAACCTTAAATGCAAATACGTCATTTTTTAACGACGCCGTTTAAAGCTTTGGCTTTGTTATTTTTAAACGAAATGGTTATTTCGACGCCGTCTGAAGGTTTTTTAAAGGTCCTTAGCTAAATGTCAAAATAGGTTTCCCGTTCTTTTCTTTTCATTTCCGATATTTTCAAGGAAAGCGTACTTGGTTTAAATTAAGATAATTTATCTACGACACCTGTAAGTATTCTCACTGTAATTTATCACGTTTAAAACCGAAATTGTCTGAGCAGGAGTGTAAAACTTCTATAATTCAAATTACATATTTGGGAGAAAAAAATACGCATTTAAAATAACGACAGTTCTTGAATAAACCTGACGAATCGATTGGTTTAATTGCAAGTCTATTCAGTGATAGTATATCATAATTTTAAATGTTTGTTTCGAGTTAATGCATTATTGCGTTTTTGTGAATGTACGGTTAGCTTCAAAAATAGCTACGCAAACGAAGATGTCAAAAGTCTTTATTAAAGGGCATTTTTAAAAATTCTTACTTAATTAGCGTGAGTTGTTAAATAAAAATTAACTCAGTGTCAGTTTTGTAACGAAAGTTAAGCATACAAATGAAGTCAAACTGAACCTCTGCCGGTTATGATGAAGTCAAATAGAACATAATTAAAGGTGGTAGACAAACAAATGCTGCCGTTTTAAGCTACTTAGTGAATTTATCGTTCACAAACGGTGTCTTCCCGGAATCTCTGAAAGTGTCCTTAATCAAACCACTGTACAAAAAAGGTTGTAAAGAATATGTAGAAAACTATAGGCCTATCTCACTTCTTCCCGTTATCTCAAAAGTATTTGAAAAAGCATTCCATGTACGTTTAACATCATTTCTTAACAAGTTCAGAATCATTAAAACTGAACAATTTGGGTTTCAGAAAGGGAAATCAACGACATTAGCTGCCTGAATTAATTAATTAATTAGTTACATGAATAAAAGCGTGCCGGTAACTGCCATATTTTTCGACATGAGCCGTGTATTTGATTTTGTCTGCCATGAAACGCTTTTGGCCAAATGCGAGCTGTACGGTGTAAGAGGTGTAGCCAATGAATGGCTCAAGCCCTATGTGCACGGCAGGGCAGGACACAATTTGTAGAAATAACCCAAATTGATCCTTCTGATACCGTGGTTGCTTATAAATCTTCCACTAAAATAAACGGAGTTGGAGTACCACAAGGGAGTATCATGGGTCCCCTTTTATTTTTATTATACGTTAACGATCTACCAAATGTAACAAACTTTGCCTGTACTCTTTTTGCCGACGATCTATCCATCGTTATACCATGTAGTGATGCTAGATCTTATAATAGTGACATAAATATGACAATTAATAATATTATAAAATGGTTACGTAGAAATAATTTGAATGTAAATATTGATAAGACTACATTTATACAATTTGTTAATAGAAATGGCAATAAACGCCCACTAAATGTAACCTTTGAAGATCAGACCTTAACAGAATCCTGTAACACGAAATTTTTAGGCATATGGCTTGACGATGCATGTTCTTGGAGGGATCACACTAATAAATTATGCAATAAAATAAACTCCTTTGCATATGCGATATGGAAACTTGCAAAAGTTAGCTCAAAGGAAACTGCAATACAGGCATATCACGGGTATGTTGGTTCCATTCTGAGATATGCCATCCTTCTTTGGGGTAATTCAAGCCATGCAAAACGAGTGTTAATATCGCAAAAACAATGCATCAGAGCTATTTACAACTTGGATATTCTCACATCCTGCAAACCGTTATTTAGAGAATTAAAAATATTAACTGTGCCTAGTATGTATGTATATGAAATTTGTGTATTTGTAAAACTTCATCCAGAATTTTTCAATAAAAAAAGTGACGTATGCAAATCTAATACGAGGTACCCAAATCGTCTTGCTATTCCGCCTATAAAGACTCAATTGTACGGCAAGAACGCCTTTTGTATGGCAATTGGAATCTATAATAGGTAACATGATGACATTAGAGAATTACCATTTAACATATTTAAATAAACTAAGAAACTAAGAATTTTTTTAATACAGGAATCGTTTTATACTGCAAATGAGTACTTTGACTATTATAAAAACTTGAATTTGTATTAAGACTTAACTAATTTAATTTGAATTTTAATTGACATTATATTTATTGTGTAAATCCATTATGATTAATTCATATTTCGTTAGGTATATTCAAATTTTTGCATGCCAGTTGCTGGTGAAATGTGTGTTTCTCTGTGATATATGTATACCATCTTCTGTACCACGTTTTACGCAAAATAAATAACTTTACTTTACTTTACTTTACCTTTTTCGCATGTAAATAAGGTATATATGCATATGATTTATATATTGAAAAGAAAGAGTAAATTTTTATACAAACTAAATACTTAATTGTCGTTACAAAACTGACACTGAGTTAATTTTTGTTTAACAAATTATGCTAATTGGGTACACGAATGATTGAAAATGCCCTAAAAGGGAATAAGAACTTTTTACGTCTTCGATTGCGTAGTTACTTTTATTGCTGACTGTACAAGGCCATATTCTTAGGATTATCTTTACCGGAATTATTGTAAATTGGGAAATACACGGTGTTCACTATTTATTTCAATCACATGTTACAGAAGAGGTAGGTATGTTAACATAATCCCACACGATTTATTATCGTTTAGTAAAACAATAATAATGCGTCAATCATGAAAGGTTTAGCACCTATATTGAACGTGCTGCATATTTATAGGTGCTAAACCATTGTTAACTGTTGGCGAGGTTTATAAAGTTCAAATCTTTATTTCATTACTACAGAAGTTTTTGGTACAATGAAGTGTGGTTGAAACTAGTCACATAGTTATCTTTTGTTATTTAAATTATTGGTGCAGAATGAAGTCCTTTACTTCCCGTACTAGTTAAAAACTGTATCACGGTGAAGTAAGATTCGTCGACTCACATTAATATAGGTATAACTGATATACAATAATGCATTTACAATATGCGGCAAGTTACTTATTTTCTTACCTAGTCGGTCATTAAGTTCTGTCACAAGGTTTTTGATAGATAAAACTCAGCAATAAACTTTATCTTATTCGTACTATACATGATTAAGAAGCTTATTTTATACGAATCAAATTGCAATACGAAACATTTTGAACAATTATCGCAATATGACAAAAAAACCTTGTAACTTGAGACAACCGTGAACCCAAAACACGCCACATCTAACACACACTTACACAAATTTAATAATTAAACAGTGTTCCAGATGACCAACAAGGTTTTTTTTTATTTATTCTGAAACCTCGATTTTAGACCATGCTTAGCAACTAGCATTTGATTTTCTGTTGCCATCGAGAAATTTACGTACTTTTTACGTTTTCAGAAAAACGCGTAAATTTGAGCTTGTGGGCAACAAGTACACTACGTAAAATGTGAATATGAAAATTAGTTGTACCTAGAATTACTTATCTTATGCTTCAAAATGGAGGACGGAGGGGTTCTGACTAAAATCTCACGTAAGTTTGTAAGGTTTTAAGAATAATGGAAAAAAGATACAGTGATCCCGTCCGTGTTTTTGATTGGCTGAAAAAGTGCAAAATCTCTTAAGAACTAGCATTTGTGTAATATGGCTTTAAGCATTTAAATCCAATAATCGTTCTAATTTATCAGTATTTCATGAGCTGTCAAACCATAGGTATATATCATTAAATAAAAACATTCTTGGTATTATTTACTATGCGGCAAAACATTTGTGACAGAACTTAAGGACCGACTAAGTATATTACATTTATGCAGTGGATCATAAATTTATACAATTTGATGGTACGAGTATGTTAAATAACCAACAATGTAGGAAGGTAGATAATTAGAGTTGGCCGAGCTACATTAAAGTAGTCCATTCAAAAGCAACTCCACCGTCCAAGGGCGAAGAATCCAATTCCAATGTCAGCCGGCACAAAAGTCGGTACATTCAATAATCTCAACCAAATTGTGAACAAGTTAGCTTAGGCGTAAACAACTATACTTCGTTTTTTTAAGATTAGAATTATCTGTCAAACGGGTAAACACAGAAGCAGTGGTCGTAAACCTTCCATCTTCGATTTCGACCGATACCACTGAATTTCTCGGAACTTATGTACCTACATATGAGTAGGTACATATCATTTGATATTTACCGATAGCTGAACGCATATATTTTCTTTTAAAATGTGATATACCGTAGCCAACGATATGCCAGCAGTCTCGGCAGTCTTTTTCACACGGTCTGATTTAGTGGGATACTCCTTTCTATGGCACCTTTCTGACACTAATTTGTAAATATTCACCGCCCGCTTCCGCTTTTCACTGGCAGTCAGAGGATTCTGCTTTTGCCTTTTCTTCTTTGGAGATGGAAAAACATTAGCCGGAACCGGCTGCGACTTCTGTAGTCCACTCGGGCCAGCCTCGGCTTCATACATTGTAAATGTGCACCAACAAACAAAATATCTAAATAGATCCACAATTAATAACAAAATTCAACAAAAACGATAACAAAAATCTTTAAGTAAGCTTAGGTACAGCAATAGAAATCACAACCGACTCAACCGACATAGTACATTACTTACCTAGGGCGGTTAAACAAAGAATGTCTCAGGTCGCAGGTATTTGACATATTGATAAATATGCGCTCTGAGGCTTTCTTTATTACCGCCCGTGGTGAGTACAAAATTTTACGTCTCTATCTGGCCAGGAAGTGGGGTTTTTCGCACGCATAGCGTGCGGTAATTCCTACTTTATGGCCAGGTATGACGTAAACAATATTATGAACTCGAATGAAAAACCCACATGAGTGAATTACAGATAGTGACAGTGACGTTTAAAAATAGACCATTGTGTGAGAACTCTGCCTCTTTAGGTTTTTTAATGTATAACCTTTCCATGAAAAATTGCAAATGCAATTTATTAAAATTCTTATTTTTTCATCTTAGAATATAAATTAACTAATATTATGTTTCTTATCTGTTCACAACACTGAGTAATGTATGTATTACTAAAACATGATAATAAATACGTGATATTTATTAACTCGTATTCACTGTTCGATCCGCAGAGTGTGCCCGATAAAAAACCTTATATCTCGTTCTGCAAAGGTCTCTCTAATGCTAAAAAAACGAAGTATAGTATATGCAAAAAATACAGATGCATTTATGCAAACTTAATATTCTATTTTCAATATATTTACTTATTCTTATGTACTATTAAATATACGTACGTGTGTGGAATGTGTATCTGAGTGAGTATGTGTGTGTCTGTATATGTGAGTAGGTGTGGGTGTGTTTTAGGCCATTTACTTTTTCAGTTTTTCTGTCTCTTCGTAGCTAAGTGAATTCAAAAAGATATCCAATACCCGTCAACATTCATAGGAACTCAAGTCACGTAATTTAATGTATTTACTTATATGATTATATATTTTGGGTCCGAGATTTTTTTGGAATTTACGGGAAAACGCTGACTTGGATGTAGGGATATAATAAACAAAGTCAAGACGGCGGCGTGTTGGAGAATAATAGTCAGGCTGATTTTGATGTTGGGATAATATTAAGCCCTTAATATACAATTGCCTTATAGTGAGCACTGATGTATCTTTATATAAGGTCTGAGCCGGATATCTAAACTTTTTAAATGACATTACTTACTTTAAGAACTGCGCGCTGGGCACGCTCAAGTGTTAGTAATGCAGTTTTTAAAGCGCCCCATGCTGTGATGCAGTAATAAAAACTATTTCAACAGTTAGGAGGAAAAACATGTCTATTTCAATTTGATTGTATTGCGAGTGCATTATGTTGATTGATAACAGTTAGTAAAAAATAATTATTTTTTTACACTTCCAATAAACTAAACTTAGAATGATACTCGGAAAGGATCAGGCTTCAATTTATCCTCCGTCGATTTCAACCGACTTGACGAGGCGAGAGGAGCGACAACTGTATAGGTATAAGTAATCGCCGTGAAGTCGTATCTTCTTGTCTTGTCTGCCGGTGGGAAATCATACAATTAAATGAAATAATTTAGGACTTAGATGTACACAATGCGGAAATTAACATTTTCGTAAACTTCTTATGTAATAAAAGAATGCCATAATTGCGCAAAGATCTTGTAGTTATCTATGAACTAAATTAAAGTTTATTCTAATCACAATATATCGCCGCCACTGCGCGCGAGGAAAACGTGTCACAAACTGGCGCCGCATGTGGTTGCGGCTATACAATAATTATCTGGGGGCACGGGAGTGCCCCCGGAAAATCGAGCAAAACAAAGAGGTTTGGCCGTATCATCCTTTTCTCGAAGCCATTCAGGCCATTTTCAACATCCTGTAATTTTGTGCTGGCTAAAGCTAGAACCCTGAATTTTCAGGTACATGTAGATTGTAGGGCATAATATGGCTAGCTAGACATATAAATATGACATTAAATTTGAACTTTTAGTTTAAGAACTATTGGTCCGTCAAAGTTCGTTAGTTTTGTCACTGACTCACTTATATACTGATAATGATCACGCTAATTCTAAGGTACTTCTAGCAGACCAACAAGCTCCAAATTTCAAACGTAATTATTTTTTAGCCTAGTTATTCATAAAAAACCTAAAAGTATTGCAATTTCAGTCATGTTTCAGAGATATACAAACTGCATAAGTAATAATTGTAATCCTATACAAATACATGCGATTACAAAGTTACTTTTGCAGTTCCTTCCTGCAAAACTATACAAATGTTATTTGCGGTTGGTAAAATAACATTCCCATACAAAGTCTACAAAAAGAAATGAGATCCCATAAAAAACATTCCATGTAAAAAATAGGCCAATTCACGAAACTCTTTCACAGTAAAAAGTGGTGAGATATTTCGTAGAGCCAAGTCAGGCATTCTTATTAATCTTTATTTGCTTGCTAAATAAAATTCTGCAACTTGGGAATCACACATTCTCTTTACTGTGAAAGAGTTTCGTGAATTGGCCTATTTTTTACATGGAATGTTTTTTATGGGATATAATTTACAACTGGCCGCCACCACACGCCGAGGGTTCTGACAGGCTGAACAGAACGGACCGTAGACACAATACTCGTAATACCTACACATAAGAAATTACATTCCAATATGTGATTCAATACTTTTGCCCCAACGCTTTGAATTTTCTTGATTTCAGATAATACAAAGAGGGAATTTGATGAGAAGAATAAGTTTCATTGGAGGCAGCAAGCACAATGGACGCTCCAGACAAAGGTATAGCAGACAGTCGGCTAAAATATCATCAATTTCGTGTGTATGTGTGTTCAGTAACCTCTTAATTATGGGTGGGTTGCACCAAAGTTGCACCCCGCAGTCCCCGCTGAAGCCTTGCGTTTCGTTCTACGTTCCAACACCGGACTCTAACTATCTCTATACCTCATCGAAATGGGTTCCATCAACATTTTCACCCCTAATGTCTCCCCCTCAGGAGCTGATTTTCGGGATTAAAACTATGCATTGTGCTTCCTTGGGACTCCTACTATACCAAATTTCATCTCCATGGGATTTATCCAAATTTTCATCCCCCATTTCACCCCCTTTGGAGTGATTTCCGGAATTAAAACTGTCCTATGTTTCATCCATATCGGTGCAGCGGTTAAGTAGCACCATACAAATTTTCAACCCCATTTTCATCCCCTTAGGGGTGGATTTCCGGGATAAAAACTACCCTATAAGTCCTTTCCCAGGACTCAAATTATATCTTTACCAAATTGTATTAAAAAAGGTTCCATCCGAATTTTCACCCCTAATTTCACCCCCTTAGGGGATGATTTCCGAGATAAAAACCATCCTGTTCTTTCCCAGGACCTTAAATATCTCTAAACCAAATTTTATCAAAATTGGTTAGTTCTAAATTTTCACTCCCTCATTTAACCCATTTAAGGGATAATTTCCGGGATCAATCTTATCC